>JAHRHZ010000112.1:44585260-44604612 GCA_024137785.1 Ginglymostoma cirratum | reverse complement strand
TGAAGGGTCTAGGCCTGAAACGTCAAGCTTTCCTGCTTCTATGATGCTGCTTGGCCTGCTGTGTTCATCCAGCTCCACACCTTGTTATTTCGGATTCTCCAGCATCTTCGGTTCCTATTATCCCATTTGAGAGAGCAGTTAGCAAGCATGGGGCTGGATGAACACAGCAGGTCAAGCAGCACCATTTTTCTGATGAAGGGTTTAGGCCCGAAACATCAAGTTTTCCTGCTCCTATGATGCTGCTTGACCTGCTGTGTTCATCCAGCCCCATACTTGTTATCTCGTATTCTCCAGCATCTGCAGTACCTTTTATCTCTGAGAGAGCAGTTAGCTCTGTTTCTGCAACATGTCAAGCAGTGATACCGAGAACAAGCAAGCATTGTTTCAGTCATAGGGTCATACAGCTTAGAATAGGCCCTTTTGGTGTACTGAGTCTGCACCCACCTATCTACAACAGTCCCACTCTCCAGGAGTTGGGTTATAACCTGTATGTTATGATGTTTCAACTACTCAATCACATATTTTACAGATTATGAGATTTCCTGCCTCTAACATCCCAGGCAGTGCATTTCCGAATCCCACCACGCTCTGAGTGAAAAATGTTTTCCTCCTCCAATCCCTTCTGAAACCTCCTGCCTTTCACCTTAAAATGATGCTCCCTTGTCATTGACCCTACAATGGATGGTAACAGCTGCTTCCCATCCACCTTGTCCATGGCCCTCATAATCTTCTGTACCTCTCTGAAGTCCCTGCTCAGCCTCTCTGCTTCAAAGAGCTTGTGCAACCTCTGTCCATCACTGAGATGCTCCAACCCGGGCAACATTCTGGTGAATCTCCTTTTGCACTCCCTCCACTGCAATCACATCCTTCTTATAAGGTGGGAACCAGAACTGCACACAGTACTCCAACTGTGGCCTGACCAATGTACATCTCCACCATGACTTCCCTGCTCTAACCATTTACACCATGACTTATAAAGGTCCCATATGGTTTCTTAACTACCGTATTAACCTGTCTAGGACAACCACCACAAGATCCCTCTGCTCCTCTGAGTTTCCTTGTGTCCTGCCATTCATTCAGTATTCCATTGCCTTGTTATATCTTCTAAAGTGCGTGACCTCCCACTTATTCAGGTTAAATTTCATCAGCCACTGTCTGACCAACCTTCCCATATCTCCCTGTAATCTAAGATTTTCTTCCTCATTGTCAACCACTTGACCAATCTTATCACTCCCCACTGCGTTTTCTTCTATATTGTTTATTTATATCACAAGCAATGAGGGACCCAGCACTGATCCTGTGGTATACCACTGCACACTAGGCCCCAGTCACACAAACAGCCTCCTACCACCCAGCAATTTCAGATCCATTTTATCAAGTTACCCTGAATCCCATTTTTTGACCTTCGTGATCAGTCTCCTATGTGGAAAGTTGTCAAAGGCTTTGCTGAAATCCATATAAACTACATCAACTGCCCTATCCTCATCTATACCTGGTCCCCTCCTGAAACAAATATGTCAAATTTGTTAGGTGTGACCTCCCTCTGACAAAGTTATACTGATAATCTGATCAAGCTTTGCCGCTACAAATGGACATTACTTCTCTCCCTCAGAATTTTCTCCCTTCCACTGATTGTGAGCCTGTCTAGTCTGCAATTGCTTGGTTTATCTCTAACACCCTGCTTGAAAAGTGAAACCATATTAGTTCTCCGTTCTGAGGAAGGGTCATCGGACCTAAAACATTAACTCTGACTTTTTCTTCACCGATACTACCAGACCTGCCGAGCTTTTCCAGCAACTTGTTTTTGTTAGTTTCCCTCCAGTCTTCTGAAACCTCCCCGAGATTACAGAGGAATTTAAAATTTGGGTCTAGCTCATGTAATTTCCTCCATCACCTCCCACAGCTGCCTGGGATGCAAATCATCTGGACCTGGGTACTTTCCATTTTTAAAATCTCCAATATCTCCTCACACCCAGTGTCAAACTGCTTAAGAACCTCACTGTCCCTCTTCTGGAACTCTGTACCTACAGTCTCATTTTCCCAAGTGGAGACAGATGGGAAGTACTGATTTAACACCCTATTAATGCCCTCGGACTCCATTCTCAGATCGCCCTCTTGGTCCCTAATGGGTGCTACACTTTCCCTGGTTATTCTCTTCCCCTTAATATACTGACAGAATATCTTGGGATTCTCCATAATTTTATCCACTAGTGTTTTTCTTATTTCTCTCTTTGTTCACTATATTGTTTCCTTCAGTTCCCCACTGCACTTTCCTCCACGGGGCTTTTGTTGTTCCCTTTGTATTTGCTCAAGGCCTGTCTTTACCTTTTTATCCAGTCCTGAATATTCATAGATATCCAGGGCTCTCTGGGCTGGGTGCTGCTACATTTCATCCTGGAGGGAACATGTTGAGCTTGTACTCTCATGAATACCATTTTGAACAACTCTCACTGTTCTGCTGCAAATATACCCAGAAGTTGCTGTTTACTTTGGCCAGGTCCTGCCTTATTTTAATAAAATCTGCCATCCCCCAATCCAAATCCTTTTTTTTTTCAGGCCATCTTCTTCCTTTTCCAGATCAAACTTAAAATATACCGTGTTGTGGTTGCTGGCAGTAAAATGCTCCGCCACTGTTACCTTTCATATCTGTCCAGCTTCATTCTCCAGGATTAGATCCAGGCGCAGTGGTCCATGTTGAGATAAAAAGCTGTCTGGGTACTTTTGAAGAAACGTGCCCTCTCTAACCCAGCATTCCGTCTGTGCGGGACTCCAAGGTCCCTGTGTAGCAGTAGCTTCTGGAACAAGAGCTCAATGCCATGGCTGGTGCACTGACACTGATAACTGTGTGCAGAACATTGCAGCTGGAAATCTTTATGCTATCACTATATCCCAATTAATGCTGTTGAAGTTGAAATTCCTTAATATAATCACCCTATTATTGTATTTCCAAACCACAGCCAATTATCTATCTATCTGCTCCTCTATTGCCTGCCGATTGTTTGAGAGTCAATAATACACTCCCAGTTATGTGAATGTCTGGTTTTTGTTGCTAAGCTGTACCCACAAAGCCTCGTTTGATGATCCTTCCAAGATCTTAACCCTCCTTACTGCAGCAACTGACTCCTTAATTAATAAGTCAATACCGCTTTCTCTTTTTCACCCTGCCCTGTCCTGTCTGAAGATCCTATACTCCAGAATATTTAGTTGCCAATCCTGCCCCTCACTCAACCACGTCTCTGTGATGGTAACAGCATCACAATTCCACGTGTCATTCCATGCCTTTAACTCATCTATTTAACCCTTAGTACTCCTAGCATTAAAGTAGGGGCCATCTATGTCCCTTGAAACTGAATATGTTCGAACTTCCTCTACCCTGGTTCTTTATGCTGTGTCCATATTGTGTGCCTTTATGATTACCAAAGGTATCACTGTATAATTTTTGTAAGTGTTTCCCTGGTATTTCAGTTTTCAGTAGAAAAAGTTGATTATTGGACTTTGACTGTATTAATGATGAAATATGCCCTCAATTTTGAATTTGGAATCTGTTTCATATTGGCTGTAATCTATTTTGTTCAGAGTCAAAGATTCGCTGTCAACCATGACGATCATTAAGCCTGGAGCTTTCAGCAAGATCTGTGGGCCATTACATCTAGTTTATTTTAAAATTGGAAACTGTGCATCCTTTTAAATTCAGCTATGAAAGTGGGAATTGTATTAAGAATGAGGAACTAGCTAAATAAACTGAAATTACCCTTTCTGGACCCAGGTCAGAAATACACGACACCAGGTCATAGTCCAACTGGTTTATTTGAAAACACAAACTTTTGGATAAATCTGTTGGACTGTAACCTGGTGTCATATGACTTCTCACCCAGTCCAACACCAACACCTCCACATCGTTTCTGGACCCAGGCATTGGTGTATTTCCTACCAGCGTGTTACAAGTCACACTAAATTGTGCTCGCTCTGTTGCCTACTTTTTGAATCCATCCGATGGATATCTTTTTTGCCATTAACCGGAAAATTGATGAGTAAGCCAGAGCGCACACATCAAGGCAAGTTATGATACTATTTGCAACAATGGGGATGGTTTAATAAACCCGTAATTTTCCTTTACTGTTGTTTTCCACAGACAGCCAGTTGAGTTAGTTATGTTAGTGCAGTGTGAATGGTTAAATATTCACACATATCTGAAAATCTCATTATAATGGGAAACACTTGACCTACATACACAGTGTAAAAAGCGTAACAACTGTAAATCAAATTGTGCAGACTGGAAACACAGATTTTTAGTATGTTTGGCAAACATGATCTTCAGCATAAAAACCGAAAGAACTGCGAATGCTGTAAATCAGAAACAAAAATAGAAATTGCTGGAAAAGCTCAGCAGGTCTGGCGCATGTATGGAGAGAAATCAGAGTTAACTGTTCTGAGGAGGGGTCACTCGACCTGAAACGTTAACTGATTTCTCTCCACAGATGCTGCCAGACCTGCTGAACTTTTCCAGCAATTTCTATTGAACTTCAGCATTCTGAGCTTCTGTGGTACCGTGCATTTTGAGTCAAGACAATAGGAAATAGAGATTAGTATTCCGGTATAGTCTTCATTTTAAAGTCAGACCTTCCATCTTTATCGCAAAGTTTCAAGTTTATACTGATGTTTATTGGTCTACCTGGTAGTTTTTGGTCATCGTGGCATCATTTGGTTGACATTAGGGGGTGAGCTGCAACTTCTATTCATTTTGTTTCTGTTCCCTTTTTGCTGACCATAAATAAAAGCCTATATTTGGAATTGTCCAACTGCTTGTCTGTATGTAATGTTCCCCTGCTGGACAATGACAAGATGTGGGTGTCCAGTGAACATTTTGGTCGGAGCAGCAGTGACTTAGAGAGAGAGGGTGTTTAAGTGGATTGTAGCTAAACAGCAAATAGCAGGAGACAATGGAGTTGCATGTGTGAGGAAGAGTCAGTCATGTCAGCTCTGCCGTACCATTACAGATTGCCAACACTTCTTCAGGTGCGCAGTGCTATTTTACAGATGGTGTGGGTGCAACGGATTGTTGGTTTTTTTTACCAATATCCAGTGAATGTGGAGTTGTTCTGGAAATAACACTTGGTAAGCTGAGGCTAAGTTATCTTTTGCTATTTGCTGTTAAGCTACAATCCACTTAAACAATAATTGATTTTTGATGCAGAAGATGCTGAGTAACAGTAATCTAACACTTATTGCACTGTTAAAAGGGTGCTTAGGCTGACATTGACTGTAGTATGCTGTGTCCCTATTTATGATTTCCCAAGGTATCATTGTATAATTTTTGTAAGTGTATCACTGGTATTTCGGTTGATTATTGGAGTTTAACTGTATTAAAAGTGAGAATTTCCTACAATTCTGGACTTAAAATCTGTTTCATATTGGCTATAATCTCTTTTGCTCAAAGTCAAAAATTAACATTCTGGAGGTTAACATATATAGTGTACAATTACAGCAACGTCATTTGTTCAGTGCATTGTGAACCTATGGCCTGCCATTATTTTGACAGCAGATATCGAGTCATTAAATTCCAGCATAGACTTATCGCAATGTGATACCACACTGCCACTATGGAGGCACTTCAATACCATGGCTAGCCAAAAGGTGACATTTACATGGACAGTTCAAATAGCTGTTTAGATGTAAACAAAATTCCTCTTCTTTTCTTCCTATCCCATCTGGGAGAGAGATCGAGTTGCTGTGGCAACATGCGTATTTCCGTGCATTTTATGGTCAGGTGCAGTGAATTCTGATGGTGGAGCTCCAGTTTCCTTTCCATCACAACACTGAACAGGAATCTCTGATTCTTAGCACCTGCTGATATTCAATCTGTTTGGCCTCATTAGTGAAGACTTGAACCTGGAGTATCTGACTTCTTCCATTTAGACGTTTATAATGGAAAGGTTTGATGCCAAGAATATACGACCAAAATTAGATTTTGTCAAAAAAGATGTGTCCACAGATGTATGAGTCTGCCAGTTGTTGACCGTGTCAGTGCTCAGCAATACACTTTCTAGGTGAGTGCAGAGCAGGCTTTTTACTAGAAACTGACACCTATGAGCACAAAATGTTTTTCAAATGCATGATACAGGAAGTAAATATAATGCAGCGAATGTTACTTCCTCCCCTGTCCATCGCGTCTAGTTCCTCATTCACTAGTCTGATTGTTTGTCAAGACTTGGCCAGTTAATATTGGCAATTGACTGTCGAGAGCACAAATTCACATAAAGTATCAGCAAAAGGGAAGTAATTTTAAATGGCACACTTCCCATTTGTGTTGACAGTTTGTTGTATTTCAGATTAAGTAATTTGGTTACAACAACAGCTCTGTGGTTTGTCGATTTCAAGGTGCAAATGTTAATCCAAATTATGCATATGTGCCTGTAAGGTATTAACCCATTAGCCTCAGTGATGTTGAGAAGAAGCAGAGGAGACCAGTCATCTGCATTGGCTTGGCACCTCTGACTTAGATGAGCAGACAGTGGCTCTGACAACAACCATGGAATTGGATCAAGTCATTATAGCAATCAAAGTCAAATTAGAAATTCTAAATTCAGGTGACTGATCAGTTGTGTGTGAAGGTGTGGAGGAGAGTTTGGAGTTGAAATCACTTTAAAGCAAGGTCAATTTAGAGATTTGTGGATCAGTTGATATAAATAGAAAGGCACAAATTAAAAGCTGCTGTTTACTTCTAGAGCAATTGGCTCCATTGCACAGTAAACATTTTTTGCAAAATGACAAAGTGATTGTTTTATTCTGCCCTGTAGCATTTTCAACATGACATCATTTATTTCATATTCTTCTTGCTACAGGAAGCTTACTGATAAAAATCAACACCCGCTTCCTTATATGTACAGAAATAAAGTTACAGAAAGCGGAAATGTCACTTTTTTTTTCAAAGAAGCACTTTTATTTCGCTGACATAAACTGCATTACTGTGTAATTCAACCAATGAGCTTAGGAGGTGGAAACGACAAAAAAAGCACAGCAGCAGCTTCAACCGTTCAGAGGTTAAGTCAGAAAAAGAAAATGTTACACAAAAACTTTTATTCTGATCAATACAAAGGTAAGCAGCACTGTTATTCAGTTGGAAACTTGTGTATTTTAGAAACTCTAGTGGCTGTTAAAGTGACTAATATTTTCAACATGCAGAATCCCATTTGTCGTGGTTGATATGTGGGAGGAACCCAAACTCAAGTTTTCTTCAGTCACTTTAACTCTGTAACCCTTTTTCAGATATGCAAATAAATCTGGCATTTCTGTGCAGTGTTGCATTCTTTCTTCACTAAAGCTGATTCAAAGCTGAAATTGTCTTCCATCATTCTTGAGGCCTGATTTTGAATTCACTGACCATATACTGTAACACTGAATTTACAGCAGACCTCGCGTGATCAATCATTGCAGAAGTAATACTGCAGCTTTAAAATGCCTTAGAATAGGACAGAGTGAACATCACGGGGAGAAATTGCTCAATTTTTCAGTTTGTGGTAAATAGCTCTGCACCTCTCGTATCTACTATTACAATGTGATCGGTCTTGCAGACAGACGGGTCTTGAGAAATCAGACCTACTCCGACCGTGGACACAGCTGCAGTAATTTGTTTTGTTGAGTTGTTCACTGCAGCTACCATAATTTAATTCAATGATACGGGTAGCAACCGCGCAAGGAGAGAAACTTGACACCTTCAGAATTACACTTCCCTTTTACTGACCAGAAAGAGAAATTCAGTAACTATGTAAACATTTGTGAATGTTGATTTCTGAAATGGTTTAAAAAGGCAGCTGGGGAACAACAGGCAGCCAGAATGGTAACACAGTTATGAGTGCAGCTTAGTTATGTTTATCATTCCACTAATTTTAGCACAATTTCATTTGATTGCACCCACAACACAGAAATACTGGGACTGAATCCTGCAGGGTCCACACATAATGTCAGTGTCTTCTTGTCTGCACCCACCACTTTCCCAGAGTAAATGTACTGGTCATTTAAAATGTTTTCTTTTGATTAAGTAATGAGTTAGAGGATTTTTATATTATTGTGTGAAGTAGAACACTGATGAAACCGGGTATATCTTTATAATACCTGCAGTTTGTTTTAAGCAGTTGTTGAGTTCTGTCAGTAGTCTCTTGGTCAGTTACACAGTTGGGTGCAATTTGGTCACAAATTTTATTTGCAATCTGTGCTGAACGAGCAAATGTCAGCCACCCGGGAGCATCTAGAACACTGCTATTGACATCAATATGTCAAGGAAATGCAGATAATCTGCTTCAAAATGTTTCACAGTGGCTTCTACTGGGAAATGTGTACGCACGATTGTCAATAGCAACAAGCCTGCATGCTGTGTGTCTTTAGTGATATGGCTATTTTGTCAATACTTAAAGAGCTGAGTGAGATAGTACAGGTCCTCCCATCAGCCTTGTGCTAATATAACTCATTCATGAGTCAGCACCTTCAGGAAAGGGGAGTCATTCATAGAATGACTCCCAGTTGTAACTGGTCAGCTGCAGTTGGCCATGTCACGATATAAGTGCATAAATAGTTGGACTGGGGTGATGGAACTGATGCAGTCTGTTCTATCAAATCGGGAAAGTAAATAACACAATGTGGCCATGATGTATTATTTAAAGACACATTCTTTCAAGTGAGCTGCCTTCAATGCTGTTGTGTGCCAATTTCCAATGCTTCCTTTCACAAAGCAAGCAATATGTGATAACATTGTTGATGCAATATCTAAATGTACGGTGTGGTTAATACTGAACTACGGAACAGGAAGCATCCAGATTCAGTATCGACAGTTTGCTATTTGATATGTGTTGATAATGAGAATACTGATTTTGGACTCAGTATCCCGGGATTCAAGAAGGGAAAATTGCTCAGACTCTTCCCAATGAGCTCCCCTTAACTTGGGTGTATAGTGTTGGGACTGCACTCAGCTCACTGACACTGATACATCCAGTGCCATGTGATAACTGGGAACCTGTGTAAGAGATGAGAGGGCTATCAATGTGATAATAATGTTTAAATTGTTGCATAAAAGGGAACTGAAGATACAAATTGGAGAAAGAATTAATATATTTCATAAAACAGCCTACAAAAACAAAATCAATTATATCAGAATGTTTTATGTTACTAGGAATACCATATTTAAATTGAAATTACCCAGGGCTGTCTAAACTTTATAATCTTTTTTAACAATGTAAGGTGGTACAAATCCATGTGAAGTAAAAATTAATGACCACCTTAAAGAAATACCCATCTTGGGAAGCGATACTTGAAATAAACATAGTTTCTTCACTGTTGGATTTTCACTGCTAGGACTATAGGACTGCCTTCACCAGACGGATAACTGGATAATGAGATTAAAATAGTTAGGTGTTTATTTCTGACCAGCACAGATTCAATG
Organism: Ginglymostoma cirratum; assembly: GCA_024137785.1. Classification (NCBI taxonomy): domain Eukaryota; kingdom Metazoa; phylum Chordata; class Chondrichthyes; order Orectolobiformes; family Ginglymostomatidae; genus Ginglymostoma; species Ginglymostoma cirratum. The sequence goes on along the minus strand of JAHRHZ010000112.1, from coordinate 44,595,179 downwards.
GACCAAATGGCCTTTTACTATGCTCTAGACCTCTATGACCGACTTCCAGGAATTCAAGAAGATGGCTCACCGCGGAAATAACTCCACAAAGGCCGGTATCCAGTCACCAAGTCACCTTTTATTTACCTGGTGCCTTGTACATGACACTCACCCAGCTAGCTCAGAGCTGTCTCTTGCGGTGAACAGAATCCCTGACACTTCTGTTTACATCTTTTTTGTTCTTTTCTGCACAGAGGCTGGTATCCCGTTACCAAGTCACCCTTCATTCACATGTGCACAGTACACTGGCTGTAACCAGCCTGCTCAGACTAAAGTTATCACTTGATTCCCAGTTACCACATCGGTATTCCTGTTTATTGTCTGTCAGCCAGGGCTCCCTGACTGGGGCTATTAACCCGGTCCAATCAAGGACTTCACATTCTAAGAGGCCCACCTGGCTGACATCATTACAAACACGACATCCCTCCCTCTGTAGGTCCTGGGATGTAGGCCATTCTTCCTCCTGTAGCTCCTCTGCTTCAGATACCCACAGCCCACCTCATGTGCCCAGAACATTGCGGCTGAACCTCATCTTCAGGTGATAACGGTGTCAAGGCTGCAACATCTTCCATGTCCATCTCGACCTCCGAGGTTTCTTCGATGCCAGGTGGTGAGGGAGAACCCATGGATTCTGACAGCTTTGATTGATGTTCTGAGGGGCCGGGTATGTGTTTCTTCTGCTCCATTTGCAGGTTTGGAGCTTTTAGGTGGACGATGGATGGTATGGAGTTGTCCTTACATGCTGAGTGCCGTTCACCTTCAGGAAATACTCGGATTCCATGCTTGTAAACAATGGCTCATTACCATTGACCAACATTTCCGGAAGTCCGTGTATTGCAAAGGATGCCTGCAACTTTTCAATCTTTGTCCCCATGTTTGATGAATGAACTTTCTGCACGTGCAACCACTTTGAATGGGCATCCACAATGACTAAGAATGTAGACCCCATGAAAGGACTTACATTGTTGACATGTAACAGAGTCCAGGGTTTACCCAGCCATTCCCATGAATTCCAATCCTGGCCACCACACATTCCTTCTCGCCAACATTTTCAGTTTGGAAACCCCTGAATGACCCAGGTGGAGTTCAGCCAGTATCTGGGAGCGACCTTTGATCAGGACAATCACTCCTGCTCCCCACAGTAATATGCCAATCTCTACTGTGATCTGGCCTCTGAGTCAAGAAATGTTTCAGTTCTAGTTGTGATGGCCCTTTTGTTTCGTCCATCACCACTTGCTGTTTTAGTTTTGCCAGGACAGGATTTCTTTGTGTCTTCAGTCTGTCATCAGTAGTGACGTAAAGGAAGTCCAGAAAGTTTAAAACCAGAACGGGATCTTCAAATGGTTTATTCAGCAGTGGGAGGCAGCTTAAAGCACCTGCATTTGCTACTTGTTCTCCTGGATGTTGTTCCAACTTGTAAGTGTACACACGCAGAATGACAGCCCACCGCTGAATTTGACCTGAAGCTATGGGCAGCACGGTGCTGTCCTCTTTACGTAGCCCTAGCGGGGGTTTGTGATCTGTTACTTTTTAAAAGTTATGTCCGTGATGGTATTGGCGAAACTTTCTCACACCAAAGATAACTGCCAAACCTTCCCTCTCTGTCTGGGCGTCTACGCACTCTGCATCAGCCCGAGATCGGGCAGTATACACTATCGGGTGCTCCTCTTCATTGAGCCACCAGTGAGCTAACACTACCCTGATACTGTACGGAGAGGTGTCACATGTCAGCGCCTGATCTCGCTTGGGGTTATAGTGCACCAACACCACAGATGCTGCGAGCTGCTTCCTCACTTCCCTAAAGGCTACTACATGGCAACGAGACTATTTCCAAGGCTGACCCTTTTTCAATAGCAGATGTAAGGGTGCCAGGATGGAGACCTGTTTACGTATGAATTTTCCGTAGTAATTCACTAACCCAAGGAAAGCCCTAAGCTCCGTTACAGAGGTGGGAGTGGGGTGAGGGGGGGCACTTTGATCGCCCTCACTTTATCTTCCAACGGATGTAACCCAGTCTTGTCGACGCTGTAACCCAAGTAGGTCACTTGGGGGGCCTGGAACACACATTTTTCCTTCCTAAGGTATACACCGGCCTGGGAGAAATGTTTAAGCACTATGTCCAAATTCTCTAAATGCTCTTTATTGGTCTTCCCGGGTATTAGCACATCATCCAGCCCAATGGGGACCTGGAGTAGACCTTGTAAAATGTTCTCCATCATCCACTGAAAAATGACACAGGCTGATAATACCCCAAATGGCAGTTTCTTATATTGGCACAAACCCTTATGGGTGTTAATTAGAGCGTACGTCTGGGAATCCTCATCTAACACAATTTTTACGTACACATAGCTCATACCTCGCTTCACAAAGAGCAGCACCCCCCACCGCCAGCTTTGCGTAAAAATCCGCTAAGTGAGGGATTGAGTGTTTATCCAGCTGTGAGAAATGGTTTACAGTTTGTTTAAAATCCCCACAAAGACGAACAGACCCATTGGTTTTTGGGTCTGACCATGCTGCCCATTGGTTTGATTCCTTTACTTTCCAGCCTCCTGACTTCTGCCTCTACTTTTACCCATGAGGCAAATGGCAGTGGGCAGGCCTTACAGAATCAGGGAATTGCTTCGTAGTCAATGTGTAAGGTGGCCTTGGCTCCTCTGATAGTTCCTAAACCTTCCTGAAATACTTCCAGCTATTTAATTAGGACTTTACTCAGGCAGCCATTTTATACTGGAAAATTGTTGAGCCAATCAAGATGAATCTTTCTCAACCAATTTCACCCCATCAAGCTGAGGCCTGAGCCTTTTACTACAATCAGGTGGTAGCTGAACCTGCTGCTTTTCATAAGAGATGGGAACCCAACTTGCACCCTTAACCTGTAACTGTTCTCCGGTGTAGGTTCTCAATCTAGCCAAGGGTTAGAGTCCAGAGTGAATCTTGATAGAGACTGGTTCCACAATTACTGATAAGCCGTACTGGTATCAATCTCCATTAGAACCGGGTGACCATTTAACTAGATGATTACTTTGGTTCTGATTTTGGATATTGCTAAGCAATTTAACTGTTCCACATCAGATGTAGGTGAGCTTTCCAGGGTGTGCACTCTCCTGGATACCGGCCTATGTGTTCCCTTACTCAATTTGGGCCTAGTGGGACTCTTTCCTGTCTGCATACTGGCAGCAACTACAATGACCTGCCAACTTGAATCCTCAAGAAAATTTAAGCATTTGACTAAGACTTGGCTTTGTTTTGGGGTTTTGCTGTGGGCTGACCTGGATTCCCTCTGTTCAGAATATGTCCTGAGTGAGGCTATACAGTTGCCTTCACTCAAGCCCAGTCAGCCTGGCGATGGTGCCCACTTCCATCGGACTATCCTGCAACTCATGCTCCACTTGCTGCATTTTCCAATGATAAAGCCAGTTGTTGTACCTGTATGAAATCTCGTTGGGCTTCAGCTAGTAGGCGCTTTTGTATGGTCACACCATTAATCCTACACTTGTTGCCGCAGACATAACTTGACAGACATAACTGGAGGAAGCAGGACCCCTGATACTCCTGTTTATATCTGTCAGCTAGGACTCTCTGACTGGGGCTGTTAACCTGGTCCAATGAGGGAACTCATATTCCATGAGATCCATCTGGCTGACCTTGTTCCAATCATTACAACCACCAATTTCTTGAAGACACTGAGGATGGCGAGTAAATGCTGGCCTTGGGAATAACTCCTACATCCTGTGTAAATCTGTTGAAGTTAGTATGTTATAGGTATGTTGTTATTTGTTGTCGAGCTCACTAACTTTGAATGGTTAACTTGTATATCTGTGCTGCTGTTGTACCTGCTGGTCAGAATCTGGGTGTCATTTTTGTCTGTGGTTTGTGTTACATGCTGGCTAAATGGGTTTTACAAAGCCTAACAAAAACACTTGTTCTGGTGCAGCCAACAACGCTCTGAAATATACAGGTGTTCCTTGTGGTTTGTGGATGACTGAAGAGGCAGTCTGTTGAAGTCATTTTATGGGTCATGCATCCTCTGCCTGAATCTCCAAGGAAGATTCAGTTGTAAAGGGTGAAGAAAATAAAACACAATGCTGATATTCCAGCAGAATTTAACAGCATCCTGTCGGAATATTTTGGGAGGGTCCTGGTTCTATGGGTGTGTGGCTAAACAACAGATTTTACGAATCTCCTGCTGGAGTTGTGACCAGAGATCTGATTGAATCACCTGGAATTTTCTTCAGCTGTTACCTTTGAGCTCTTTCAAACAGAACAAGAGTGTGTATTGTAAATATTCTGATAACTAATGCTCACTTTTGTTGTTAACTTGGATTTTTAACAATTTCTTGTTAGCAGCCGGCTATTGTTTAACATTTATCTAACTGTTACATCACTATTAGTAATCTGATAACTGGATCACTTTTGCCCTGTATACAGATTTATTCTTTTGAACTTTCTGCTCCTTTTTGTTCTTCTCCATCCATTGTCAGTCGCCAAAGTTGTCCCAGTTTTTTGTAACCAGCCACAAAAATCTGAATATGATCACGGGTGATGTTGGCCATAAATTTCCTACAATTTTTACTATGTAACCATGTCTAGGCTTTAAGGGTAAGGCCAGGGTCTTGATCACGGAGTAATGAGGGATCCTCACTTGTGTTTGTGAACACTTTATCTTTCCTTTACATGAACATCTGAAAGAATGATATTAAGCAGCCGTGACCTTTCACTTTGTTTTGTCATCTGACATTCAGTTAACTGTGACCTACTTTTCTTGTCACATGCATCAGAGTTTGTGCAGGTCAAGAACATGGATTAAAAAGTCATAATTTACAACTAGACCTGGCAATACTATTTTGTAAGCTATGCTTCTTTCTTGTTAGTATGAAGTACCACTTAATCTGCCTAACCCTAGACATTTTAAATGGTTTTAGTTATGGCTTATGCTCAAATTTTACAAGGCAGTGGATTAAAACAATACAGCAATGCATCAAGTGGTGACAACAAAATCTTTAATTTTTTTAATTTTACTTGTATGCTTTTATTGGTGGAACATGGTGGGTGTGATGTTGGATAGACTGCAGGGGAGGGAGCTGGCAGTGAGAACAATCATCAGGAGACATCAAAGGTTGCACATTGTAACAGTGTGGAATGTGAATATACAGAGTCATAATTCTTGAAAGAACTGCATAGTAATGAAGCAGCTTCCACATCTTATAAAGAGAATAATGAGTACAAAGTGTGGTTTGAATTATATATCTAATTAAGTTTCAGCATAAACCCAAAAAACAAAATTAACTCTCAGGTTAGATCACTTAAAAACCTTCTCAAGTACCTAATTTTTTGAAAAAAAAGCAAACTAAACTTGTATGATTCTGTTTTTCTCCAGATTTTGGTCAGTCGTTGTGAAGTGAATTGGCAGCTTGTCTATGATAACAAGATGTAGAGCTGGATGAACACAGAAAGAAGCCTAGGCCTGAAACATCAGTTTTCCTGCTCCTCTGATGCTGCTTGGCCTGCTGTGTTCATCCAGCTCTACACCTTGTTATCTCAGATTCTCCAACTTCTGCAGTTCCTACTGTCTCTGCCAGCTTGTCTTTCAACTGTGAATTGGTGGAAATTGTGCCTGTTTTGCGGTTTGTTTTCTGCTGACTTTGTTGGTTGCTATGCAACACATATATGATGATATTTTCTCTAAACGGTTAAGAATCGTGACATGATAACTCCAAGATAATCCTATTTATAATACACAAAAAATAGAAATTGCTGGATAAACTCGGCAGGTCAGGTAGCAACTGTGGAGAGAAAGCAGAGTTAAAACTTTAAGCCTTCAGAACCTGCTTAGTTTCTCAAGCAATTCCTGCTTTTTGTGTCAATTAGATTTCCAGCATCTGCAAGTCTTTGTTTCAATTTAATTTGTAATTAAAAAATAAAACTAAAATTCCATCACTCTGACACTTGGAACAAATTTAATGTTGATGCAATAACTTTATTTTTCAAATACAGTGAATACAATATTAATTTTCTCTTCCTTTTATCTAAGTTTCATCCAGGTTGTCACCTCAACCAGCTTCACCGCAGTCAAGTTGCCCCTCTCCTTCCATCTCACAGAATAAGATTATGTCTCCATCCCAGAAGCACAGCAAGAAAGCCCTCAAACAGGTCAGTATCTGTTTACTCCAAATTGCTTTCTGCGTCTTTGCAATGTTTCCATAGACATCGCACACTGGAAAGGTGACAACCCAGTTATTCCCTTGTTGCTAATGATCGGGGTGTTAGTGGGTTTACGTCTTTAAGATCTAGTTATACAGGATTACAATTGGATGCAGTTAACTTCAGCTAATCAAACTCAATTAGCCCTCTTGAATTCAGCAAATTCTGTTGCTCCCAAAGGTTTCATTTCCAATCTTTTTTTGCAAGAATCAATTAGGTAGTAAAGTATCATTGCCTTTTATTAAAAAAAAAGCTACTTTGTGATTAGCTGTAAAGTTTTTGTCAAAAAAACAAATTTCCAAAAAACTGATGACTTACATTGGCACAAAGTTTTAAGTCCAGGATACTTACATCACTTTTTTTTTTGATTTCATACAATTATCTTTGAATTTAAGTAGATTGTTTAAAATAAAAACTGATATGTTGCATCAAAATAAAGTAAAATTTGATGCTTTATAATTTTTCCAGTCAACAGCACAGGAGGCATTTCCACTTAATAAACTGAACAGTCAGAACCTGACTTTGATGTTTCTTGGCTCACTTTTGAACCCGTGCCCCATAATTTATATCAGCCAGCCACTGAAGAAATGTTCTTGAACTGTGAAAAACATTGAAGGTGTCAATTTCTCCATATTTACAAAACCGTAAAACTGTGTCAATAAAATCATTGTAGATTTGGAAATAAAGTTTTTAAAACTATTATTAATTGTAAGCCTGAAATAGTGATGATGCATTTGAAGTCCAGAATACCACAATTGTTTTTCACGTATTAATGCTATCCATTTTGATTTTAGATAAATGTTAAAGATTCGAGGTGAAAGTAGGTAATTTGTCATTCAGAGTTGTTGTGAATTTTGTTAGGAACAAATTCAGTGTCACGTAATCAGGCATTGAAATTTCCAGTTTCTTATTTGAGATAGTGTGAGGGGAGAAAGGCATTGGAATGGATGATCAGACATGATGGTATTTAATATTGCTACAAGGCCAATGGGCTGAATGGCCTTTTCCTGCTTCTGTGTTCCTTGTGTGTAATCCTATCACACCGTCTCATGCTAATCTCACCAGAATTTGTGACATTATGAAAATTCAATCTGTTTCCGTGGGACAGACAGGGGCAGGTGTGACAATGGGTGTTGGCTCCTTTTTACTGGCCAGTAGCTTCAGTGCCCTCTCCCCTGAAGGAAAAGTGGCTGAGATGTCAGGTGGAAGAGATAGTAGTGGTTTCAATGCTCCTAGCAGGCCATAGTCCTGTCTAGCCTGTACATAAAGGGAGCCGATCTATTCCCCTTGTGATGTCTATATTTGCCGCTATTGAGAGCAGTACTGTACACCTCCGCTCATAGATTCTTGGTCTATTGGGGAATCAAAGGTTTTGGGGGAAGGGCAGGAAAGTGGACATGAAGAATATTGGATCAGTCATGATCATATTGAATGGCAGAGCAGGCTTGAGGGGCTGAATGGCCTAACCCTGTTCCTATTTCTAATGGAATTGTGGTTTTATTGGGACTGCCAGCTTTCATTGATAAACTGATCTTGCATGGACTGCTGGTCTTTATTTGCCTTTTCATGTTTTTCTGAGGTCCTGGCACTTTAATATGACCAAGGGAACTCCTGGAATCTTTGGAGACCTGAGTAAACTTTTGATAAGCTCAAATTTTACAGAGAGTAGAACATGGGAAGTTAGGCAGTAGGTCATCAGGTCATCAGAATAGTCAAGTCTAGAAGTAAAGAGGCAATGGTCAGGCTATCAGCAGCAGGTTAGCAGGTTAGGACAAGAGTCTGGAAGTGTTAGCACGGTGGGAAGCAGTCATACAAATTAAGGGCATAACTTTGCCACCCAGCCCTTCAAACTGGGAGAAAGATTTAAAAGGGACCCGAGGGGCAAATTTTGTCTCTCAGAGAGTGGTTCGTATGTAGAATGAGCTGCCAGAGGAAGTGGTAGGTGCAATTACAGTTACAGCATTTAAAGGCATTTGGACAGAATAGAAAAAGCTTCAGAGGGATATGGGCCAAATGCAGGCAGATGGGACTAGTTTCATTTGGGTAACTTGGTCAGGATGGTCGAGTTGGACCGAAGGGTATGTTTCCATGCTATATGACTCAATGCTTCTATTCAATACAGTCAGGAAGAAGCTGATTTTAACTTCAGTTTCATTTTCCTGATCCCTGATAACCTTTCACTCCTTTTGCCGATCAAAATACTGTACAATCTGTCTCTACTGCCTTTGGAAAAAGAGTTCCAAAGACTTTTAACACTAAGAGAAAAAATTCTCCTTACTCTGCTTGAAATGGGCAACTGCTAATTTTTGAACAGTGACCCTCCTAGTTCCAGATTCTCCCACCAGAGAAAACATTCTCTCCATATCCAGCCAGTCATGCCTCACCCCTCACCCCTCAGTATGTTGTATGTTTCAATAAAGTCCCCTCATAATCTTTGAAACTTCAGCAGATATAAGCCTAGTCTACTCAATGTATTCTCATAACACAACCCACCTGTTCCTGAACTTTCCCTAAACTGCCTGTTATACATTTACAACCTGCCCTTAAGCAAGGAGGTCAGTACTCCACACGGCTATGGTCACACCACTGTCTTGTACAACTGAAGGATAACCTTCCTACTTTTGTGTTTAATTTCCCTCACAATAAACACTAAATATTATTTGCTTTCCTAATTACTTGCTGTAGCTGCGTAATAACCTTTTGTAATTGATGGATGAGGATATCCATATCCCTCTGCATCGCAGACCCCTTCACTCTCTCGTTTTGATAACATGCTTTCTTATTCTTCCTGCCAAAATGAACAATTTCATATTTCTCCACATGATATTACATTTGCCAAATCTCTACCCACTCATCTATCTGTATCGCTTCAGCCTCCTTATGCACTCTTCACAACTTACTTTCCCTATCTTACCTACCTTTGTGCTATCAGCAAATTTAGCAATCATGTCTTCAGTCCAAGTTATTTGTATCAGTTCGAAATAGTTGAGGCCCTGGCATCAATTCCTGTGTTACTTCACTCATTAGGTCTTGCAAACCAATCTGGGCAATCTTATTGATGTGTTTATGTGGCTGGGAGTTTATCCGAGGGTCAGTGCTAAAGTTTGCATGTCTTCTGGAAGGAGGTGGACATAGCACCTGGGGCTAAAGGGATCAAAGAATATGAAGGAAAAGCAGGAGCAAGTTATTGAGTCAAATGATCAGCCATGATCGCAATGAATGGCGAAGAAGGGTAGAAGGACTGAATGGCCTACTCCTGCTCCCATTTTCTATGTTACTATATTGGGAACAGCCTGGTTTAACTTCAGACAGTTACCAGGGTAAGGGATGGCTAGGATTGGAGTTCATGGCAAGGACCAAAGGTGTTGGTCAGGAGTTTCTGATGGCCAGATAGTCATTTCTGAGGGTGTGGATGAGAGTTAAAACTTGGGACCCCGTGGAATCCCAACATAACAAACTCTGAGGGAACTACCCAAGAAATTGATGCTTCTATTGGCCAAATCCTTTCTGCTAGCAACTCTCTGAAAGTATCCATCTTCTTGGTCCAGAGCTAGTAGGAACTGCAGATGCTGGAGAATCTGAGATAACAAGGTGTAGAGCTGGATGAACACAGCAGGCCAAGCAGCATCAGAGGAGCAGGAAGGCTGACGTTTCAGGCCTAGACCCTTCTTCAGAAATG
>JAHRHZ010000112.1:44568130-44584860 GCA_024137785.1 Ginglymostoma cirratum | reverse complement strand
TCTAGGCCTGAAACGTCAGCTTTCCTGCTCTTCTGATGCTGCTTGGCCTGCTGTGTTCATACAGCTCTACGCCTTGTTATCTCATCTTCTTGGTCCATTGGCTTCCTTCTGACGTTCCTTCTGGTGCATTAGAGTGGACAAGGTCATAAATCACACGACACCAGGTTATAGTCCAACAGGTTTATTTGAAAACACAAGCTTTCAGAGTCTCGCTCCTTCTTCAGCTGTTAGTGAGAGAGGTAGTATCAGTCACAGAATTTATAAGTAAATGATTAAAAGCTCACACCATTGACGAGGATGTACTAAACAAACCTAAGATGTCCTTTCAAGCCCCTGCCCTGTGAGAACTAAACATTTTATCAGTTCAAAGAAGAGGTGATATTTTAGGTCAGACAATGCATGTTGGGTTATTTAGAATCTATTTGTTTTAGTTTAGAGTCAGACTGGTCTTATTTCTACTTCTAAACAAAGCCTCACACCTAACATGCATTGAAGGGTCCGGACCCGAAACGTTAGCTTTCCTGCTCATCTGATGCTGCTTGGCCTGCTGTGTTCATCCAGCTCTACACCTTGTTATCTCAGACTCCAGCATCGGCAGTTCCTATTACCTCTAACATGCATGTTATGTTGTTTAGAATCTGTTTGTTTTAGTTTGGAGCCAGACTAATCTTATTTCCACTTCTAAACAAAGCCTCACGCCTAACGTGCATTGTCTGACTTGAAAGGAATTTGGGAATTTAGATATACATGTTAATCAATTAACACCTTCCAACTGATTGAAGATTTAACAGTTTGATTAGTACACCCTCATCAGTGGTGTGACCCATGATCTTTTATTTATAAATTCTGTGTCTAATACTGCCTCTCTCTCGAACACCTGAAGAAGGACTGAGGCTCCGAAAGCTTGTGTTTTCAAATAAACCCATTGGACTATAGAGATAACAAGCATGGGGCTGGATGAACACAGCAGGTCAAGCAGCATCATAGGAGCAGGAAAACTTGACGTTTCGGGCCTAAACCCTTCATTGGACTATAACCTGGTGTTGCGTGATTTCTGACCTTGTCCATCCCAGTCCAACACCGGCACCTCCACATCCCGATTAGAGTAAACACTACACCCTGTAAGATTCAGCTGAATGAATGATAGGTAGGTTTTCTACTCTCCAAAATCTTTGAGAGGAAATTATTATTGTAGTAAGGTGCAATAGTCCAATGAATATCATGAATCTTTTGTTTTTGTAAGACTGCAATAACTAGGTGAAGACGGGTGATTTGGCTCCCCTCTTTTGAACGTTCTGATAGTCAGTAACAACAAATATTTATTTCCTTTTAGCAAGTAGCTATCACAGTTCCATTAAAGATCAAAGTAATAAGTGGCTGATACTTAATAAAAAATCAGCCGAGTGTAATTTTCAACGAGTTTCATGTGGGGGCTTCACTCTGCAAGTTCTTCCCAGTTTTCTTGTGTTGTAATGCTGCCTCATTATTATACACCATGAATACTTGGGGAAAAAAAACCACTGGAATAAAAGTTCTATGAGACAACTACAAAAGATAAGAACAGCATCACACTGCAATACAGAACCGTTGTAGACACATTTTTAAAGAGTATAAAGCTGCCTAGTAAAACTGGAATTCATAACTGAACATGGATCATCACTGCATTGAAATTCTGCCAGAATTTAAGCTATTTAAATAAATGATATATTTTCCAGTTTTTCAAAGATCGCCTTAAGGATTAAATCAGAATACAGAGATTTGAGTTAATGTCAGAGCGGTAACAGCCAGGTGGAACAGTAAATTCATAGGCAGATGTTGAGGCAAAGATATGGAATGTGATTTCACCAAAGCTACAGGAGCTGAAAGTCATGTACAACTGGTCATTGTCTCTGTCCCCATTAAATCCTTCCAAAAGGCACTTGTAGGCACATGCAAAGAATATTTCATTGATGCACTATCACATAACGCACACAAGTTAACAGCCTTTGTTACGTATCAACAGCATCTACAGGCATTTGACTCAGTAACTAGATACAGCACTTGGGGCAAATGGGATCAAGGGTTATGGAGAGAAAGCAGGATTAGGCTATTGAGTTGGACGATCAGCCAGAATCGTGAAGAATGGTGGATCGGGCTCGATGGGCTGAATGGCCACCTCCTGCACCCATCTACTATGTTTCTAAATGTGACACTGTGGTCCTCAAGCAAACTAAACATAAGCATGAGTTCAAGCTCCATCAGCTCACAATAAAAGAAAGGAAATATGGTCCTGCTTTCAACAGTAAAAGATTTTAAATCAAACCAATTTCTTCAGATCAATTGATTTGTCAAACAGCATTAGATCTGATCCTACCAGAACGAAATACAGAAGATACTTGCACTACAAGACAAAGGTAATTTACAAAGGTACCTCAGTTCCTTTAACCTTTTGTCCCGACTAAATTCTGAATTTTGCAACCAAAATCCACCCTCTTGGAGATCTCATCCACAAAATGACACCACTCATATGACAAGATGACTGTCAGCATAGTTTTCAATTTCTCAAAAGCACTTTTTAATTCATAAAGTGGGTTTTTAAATATTAGGATCTCTTTGTGCTCACTGCATCGGAATGCGATACTTATTATAGAATGACCAGCAATTGTGTTTGGTCCTAAAATCCTGGTTAGCTCTTGCTTTGGAGAATGCTTTTCCACACATACCTATTTTAACCATTTCAATGTTCATACTGAACAGAAACTGTTAGAAATGATCTGTCAGAAGCCTGTCACAAGTGCACTTTGACAGCTCCAACAACTCTTTCTGAAGATCCAAGGGTATCATGTAGAAAAACAATATCTACTAGATTCCAAAATCACTATTTCCAGAGTTCTCAACTGACTTCCAAATCTGACTGTGAACAAAGAATTCCTTTGGGCCTATAAATAGAAATAATTGAGTTAAGTTAGAAAATAGTCTCCACGTTGATCTGATCCATTTTGGTCACAACCGAGCAGAGCAGAGCAGAGGCAGCGACTATGTGCTGAAATGTGAACCCAAAGCCCTTCAAGGACTCTGCCAGCCAATGCCCTGAGGTGGACCGGTATTTTGACAGCACTGACCCCATCCATCTATTTCAACATGTTCTTATTAACTAACTGTTTCAATCCTCCCTTCACCACACGCAGGATTCCAAGCCCTTCACACTTCTTGCCCGTTTTTCTCCCTTAGATTCCTCTTCTACTCCTGCTGGTACTTAACACCTTCCTTTCAACCCCTACCACTGTCTTTGGCTTTCCAATCCAGAGCCAGCATGCAAACTGCCCAGTCTTCTGCTGTCCATCCTTGTGCCAGAGGGTTCAACAATTAAAACCCTGACCTCAGACACAATTGTACAAAGCTGCTGCTTCGTGCACATCTCCTTTAACTGAATTCAGACCAGTTGGCACCAGATTCTCATGCACTACTGCCTCCATCTTTCAACGGAGGATAAATAGGCAGCAAGAATTTCCAGTTCTCACCTGCAGTAGGCTCTTCTGTGAAATGCACTGTTTGTATGTGTGATGGGAAAAGGTTTGGGCTTCGTTGTAAATATAATCCACCATTGAGTGTTCATGTATCTAAATGTATTACAAGTACAAACTTACCTCAGACAGCACGAAGCCTGACATGCCTCAACACTCCATGACTGAACTCAACCCTCAAGGGTGAGTTCAAGACCAGGAGGCACTGTTTTAAGGTGAGAGGAGAAAGGTTTAAAAAGGACATGAGGGGAAACATTTTTACACAGAGAGTGGTTCATGTATAGAATGAATTGCCAGAGAAAGTGATGGATGTGACTACAGTTACAACATTCAAAAGACATCTGGGTAAGTGTGTGACTGGGAAAAGTTTGGAAGGATATGGGCCTAGTGCAGACTAGTTTAGTTTGGGAATACAGTTGGTGTGGACCAGTTGGACCAAAGGTTCTGTTTCCATTCTATATGATGCTATAACTCTATGAAATCTTGCATCCTCCAAATTTACTAACCTCACTCCATAAAATCCATCCACTTTGTGAGGAATTGACTCACCCCTGTAGAAGCACTTTGTTCAAATGCAGAAGGGAATCTCTGTCTATTATTTATCTTGCGTGTTGCATGATCTGACTACAATTTTGATGTTATGGTAGGAAACCAAAAAGCACTTAGGGAACTCTTCATCACCTCACAAGTCAACAGAAATTCACAAAACCTGGGGAACAGTAAAGTGGACTGGGGCAGTACAAAGTGATTTCAGAGTATGTCAAAATGTCTGCTTCCAGAATATATTGTAGGAGGTGTTTGTAAATAATAACAGTATCACAAAATCACATTTATCATTTCAATTGCGTAGAATTCTAATTAAAAGTACACCCTAATAAATGATGCACCTGCATGTTGGGGATTACTGAATCACAGCTCTGTTCTATCAGAGTTTTTTGAGATCTTTATCCTGAAAAGAATATTGAGCCACAAAAGCAAAAAGCCCTCTGTTTTATTTATTCAGTAGTGGGATATGGGTTTGTGCCAAACGTGTGTCATTAGTAATGATGATACAATAGTACCTTACGACAATTTACTATCCCTGTGTCTTTTTTATCTCTTTGTTTTGTTTATTACTTCAAAGGGATCTTTTAAACAAAATCTCTTGAGGTTTTATGAATCTCTTGGGCAAATCTGTTACAATCTGTCATATTGGAGTCTCAGATGGGGGAGAATCAGCTGGTAGGTTTAAGTGTTTTTTTTCTGTGTACTTGCTCCTATTAATAGACTTTTCTGAATTGACTACAGAGAACATTTTTCCAACCCACAGGCCCTGAAACAGCAGCAACAGAGAAAGCAGTGTCGGCCTGGCCTACCAGTGTCCTCCAACCCAAGGCTGTTACTGAAATCTGTCAAAGCTACTGACCAGACAGTTTCCAAGACTGGTATGCTTTAAGCAGTTATTTCCGAAAAGATGAAAGATAATATTGTGGGTATTTTGTTTTTGAATATATCAGTTTTCTCCCAGTTGTTTTCGGTGTATCTGTGAAGAGATGCCACATTGAAATATATTACAATGGTAATTGGTTTAAACCAAGTAGTCTCTGAATGGTGGGTTGTAAGGTGATGTGAGTACAGAATAACAATGATGTTTTAGTGAATCGATGTAGTTACAGTCTAAGCAGTTTATGTGCTGATGCAATTACTGTCTGCAAGCAATGGTGTACAGTGTATAGGATCTAAGCAGTGTTTTAAACAACAGAATGTCATTGCAAAGATGAAAATCATATTGCTAACCATTATTAGCAAGCCATGATAAACTCTGATTTGTACCACATTGCATCCAACAGAAGGAAGTTATTCACTTATGTTTGATATTTGAACAATATCAAATTAAAAGTCTATAATGGTGGAAAAAGTACAGACATTCCAAAGAGTTATCTAGGAATAATTAATTACCAAATCATTTTTAAAAGTCATTAAATAAACAAATTGGTGTTTCCAAAGCTTCACATAATTTGAGTAGTTTAAGGTGTGAAGTTTGTGATTTGGAAACGATGCAAATGAAATTTCTTCCAGAATGTGTTTTTAAAGGACAGAATGGGAGAAGTAAATATCCTGCCTCTGCAATCGGGGCACGTGTTGTTAATGAATTGTGAAGTCCCCAGCTAGTGACTTTCAGTCTATTAAAATTAATGAATGGAAAGTTGTGAATTCGGGCTAAGATCCCAGTGTGTGGCAGCAGTACTGAGACATAAAGTGTCCCTGTACAGTGATCCTGTAAATGGTTCCCAGTTTAATCATATAATCATGTGATGCAGTGCAGAAGAAAGCCAGTTGGCCCATTTATGTGCTGCTGCTGCTTTGAGAAAGCTGTGCCATTAGTGCCCACACTTTAGCTTTTTACACTGTAGCTTACAATTGTTTCAGCTTCAGGGATTTAATCAATTCTCTTTCAACTTTCTCCCACTACCATCCTTTCAGACATTATATTCCAGATCATAATAGCTCCACAAGAATTGGTATTGATATAATGCGGTGACTGGAATAAAATATCCCAAGGTTCATCACGGGAGTGTTATGAAACAAGATTTAATATTGAGCCACATGAGATTTTAGGGCAGAGAGCCAAAGAAGTAGGTTTTAAGGAATGTCCTAAAGACAGAAGCAAAGGTGGGGAGATTCAGGGAATTCATTTGATAACCTCAACAGCTAAAGGCATTGCTGCCAGGAGTGAAGTAATTAAACCACAGATACTCAAGAAGCCAGAATTGGAAGGACGTGGAATTCTTAAACGGTTACAAGGCTAAAAGGATGATTCCCGAAATAGGAAGAGGTGTGAATTTTAAAGTCAAGGCATTGCTTCTTCTGGAGTACCGTGTACAGTTCTGGTCACCCTGCTATAGGAATTATGTTATTAAACTGGAGAGCATTTAGAAAAGATTTACCAGGATGTTGCCAAGAATGGAGGGTTTAAGATTTAAAAATAGACTGGAAAGGCTGGGACTTTTTTCACTGGAGCATAGGAGGTTGGGAGGTGACCTTATTGAGGTTTATAAAATCATGAGGGGCATAGATTAGGTGAATAGCAGGTGTCTTTTCTGTAGCATGGGGGATTTCAAAACTAGGAGGGTGGCATATTTTTAAAGTGAGAGGAGAAAGACTTTAAAAAGGACATGACTGTCAACTTTTTTACACAGAGTGGTTTGTGTGTGGAATGAACTGCCAGAGGAAGTATGGATGCAGGTACAGTTAGAATGTTTAAAAGACATTTGGATAAGTACATGAATAGGAAAGATATGGCCCAAATGCAGGCAGGTGGAACTAGTTTAGTTTTGGATTATGGTCAGCATGTTGGACGCAGCGTCTGTTTCCGTGTTGTATGACTCTACGCTTAACCAGGGGGAACTGGGGTAATGGATGAATAAGGTCTGGGTGCATTTTAGAACGCAGAATGAGTGAGGTTTTCAGCAGCAGTTAGGTTGAAGCCGGGAAGAGGTAGATGCTATTACAGAGATGTAAATAGACAGTCGTAAAGGTGCATTGGATATGTTTCTCCTTTTGTTCAAAGATGGAACACAAGTTTTAGCTTAGTTTGTTCTCTGACAGTTTGCAGAGAGCAGAATGGAGCCAATGCAAGAGAATGGTGTTAGTGGTGGGGACCAAAGATACCAGCTTGGATCTTCCTAATACTGAAGGACCATGCTGCTCATCCAGTACTGGCTATCAGACAAATGGTTTGAGCACAGAAACTTTGTTTTTGAATGGTTGCCTGAGAGACAGATAGAGATGAGAAATGGGTCTACACCTTGTTATCTCAGATCCAAGGGTAGATTCTTGTGAGACACCAGAAGGAACAATGCGGGAGCTGCAAGAGAAATCCATGCAGGTGATTCACTGACTACAACTGGAGAGGTAGAAATGAAATAAAACAGAATGATAGAAATATCATAGGTCTGGTAATGTCAGATGTAGGTGTTTGTCTCACATTAAAACATTTACCTTGTATGAAATCTTTATATTCTCTTTATTCACAGGCGAGTTCCCAGAGAACAGGTGAATAGCTAATATTGTTCCTTTGTTTAAGAAGGGAAACGGAGATAATCCAGGAAATTAGTGAGTGGGTCTTACATCAGTGGTAGGGAAATTTTTGGAGAAGATCCTTAGGGATTGGTTTATTCACATTTGGAAAAATATAGACCTATTGGCAGTAGGCAGCATGGTTTTGTATGGGGAAGGTCATGCCTTACAAACTTGATTGAGATTTTTAAGGAAGTGACAAGGATGATTGATGAGGGCAGGGTGGTAGATGTTGTCTCTAGGGACTTTAGCAAGGCCTTTGACATGATCAGTCATGGCAGGCTGAAGTTATATATAATCCACAGTGAGCTGGTAAGGTGGGTCCGGAACTGGCTTAGTCATGGGAGACAGAGTAGTGATGGCAGGGTGTTTTTCTGACTGGAGATTTGTAATCAGTGGTGTTCTGTAGGGTTCAGTGCTGGGACCCTTGTTTTTAAAAAATATTAATGATTTGGAGGAGAATGTAGGTGGTCTGATCAGTAAGTTTCCAGACAACACAAAGGTTAGGGAGCTAGACATAGTGATCATGATTGCCAGATGATACAGCAGGATATAGGTAGGCTGGAGACTTGCGTGGAGAAATGGCTGATAGAGTTTAATCCAAACAAATATGAGATGATGCATTTTGGAAGGTCTAATGTAAGATGGAAGTATACAATGAATGGCAGAACCAATAGAATCATTAACGTAGAGGTATGCAGGTCCACAGTTCCCTGAAAGTGGCAACGCAAGTGGATAAAGTTGTCAAGAAGGCATGTGGCATGCTTGTCTTCACTGGTCAGGACATAGAGTATAAAAATTGACAAGTCATTGTTGCAGCTGTATATAACTTCAGTGAGGCCACATTTGGAATATTGTGTAAAGTTCTGGTCACCACTCTACCAAAAGGACGTGGAGGCTTTGGAAAGAGGATGGAAATGGTTTATCACGATGTTGCCTGGATTGGACAAACTTGATTTGTTTTTGCTTGAAACTCAAAGGATGAAGGGCACCCTGATAGAAGATTACCAAATTGTGAGCAGCATGGATAGAATGGATATCTGGAGCCTTTTTCCTGGGGTAGAAATGTCATTACTATGTTACATAAGTTTAAGATGAAGTGGGATGAATTTAAAGGAGATGTGAGAGGCAACTTTCTTATACAGAGGGTGATATGTGCCTGGAATGCACTGCCAGAGATGGTAGAACCAGATACAATCGCACCGTTTTGGAGGCATCTTGACAAGTACATGAATAGTTAGGAAATAGAGGGATATGGACCGCTTAGAGGCAAAAGGTATTTAGTTTTGAAAAGGTATTATGTGTTGGCACAGGTTTGGTGGGCCAAAAGGCCTGTTCCTATGCCGTAATGTTCCTTGTTATTTGAGTTAGATGTGATGCCATAACTGCTGTTAAACTTTGAATATGTCTGTACCGAGGTAACTATAAAAGAACTGTATTTAATAATCAGAGTTCAGTGACTGTAAAGCTTTGAGCAGTGTATAAATGTTTTTCACTGTTGTTTGTTTATATTATTTACATTAGCAACTGGTTATGAAATATGTAAAATGAATTGCTGTCCCATTTTGAATGTGGATTGTACATTGTTCCTGAGAAACACAAAATAAAAATTCAGCCTGTCGAGCCTGTTCCACCATTAAATATGATCATGGGTGATCATCCAACTCTATATCCTGTTCCTGTTTTATCCCCATACCCTTTGACCCCTTTAGTCCGAAGAACTACATCCAACAACTACTTGAAAATAGCCAACGTCTTGACCTCAACTGCTTGGTGAATTCCACAGGCTGCCCACTCTCTGACACTCCTCATCTCAGCCCTAAGTGGCCGACTCCATATACTTAGATTGTGACCCAGGTTCTATATTCCCTGAGCATTGGGAACACTCTTCCTGTATGTACTCTGTCTAGTCCTGTTAGAATTTTATAGGCTTCTATGAGACTCACCCTTCATTCTTCTAAACTCCAATGAATATAGTCCTAACTGATATAGTCTCTCTTCATACGTCAACCTTGTTGTCCCAGAATCAGTCAGGTAAACCTTCACTGCACTCCCTCCCTTGCTAGAACATCTGTCTTCAGATAAGGTGACCAAAACTGCACACATTTCTCCAGGTTTAGTCTCACCAAGGCCCCCTACAATTGCAGCAAGACATCCCTGCTCCTGCCTCAAATCCACTTGCTATGAAGGTCAACATAGTATTTGACTTCTTCCCTGCCTGCTGCACCTGGATGTTTACTTTCAGTGAGTGGTGTATGAGGGACACAGAGGTCTTGATGCACCTTCCCCTTTCCCAACCTATCACCATTCAGATAATAACCTGCCTTCCTGTTTTTGCTAGCAAAGTAGATAACCTCACATTTATCTATATTATACTTTAATACCATGTATTTGTCCACTCACTCAACTTGTCCAAATCACACTGAAGTGCCTGTCATCCTCTTCAGAGTTCACCCTACACCCCCCAACCCCCAGCTTTGTTCTATCTGCACACTTGGAGATATTTAATCTAGTTCCTTTACCTAAATCATTGATAGATATTGTGAACAGCTGGGGTCTAAGCACTGATTACAGTGGTACCTGACTAGTCACTGCCAACCACTTGGAAAAAGACCCATTTATTCCTTCTCTTTGTTTTCTGTCTGCCAACCAGTTGTCTATCCATGTTGGTGCTCTACCCCCAATCCCATGTGCTTTAATTTTACATGCTAATCTTTATGTGGAACCTTATTGAAATCTTCTGAAAGTCTAAGTAAACTACATCCACTGGCTCTCCCTTATCAACTCTACTAGTTATATCCTTGAAAATGTCCAGTAGATTATTCAAAACACAATTTCAGTTTTGTCAACCCTTGCTGAAGCTGCCCAATTCTGTAAATGTTTTCCAAGTGCTCTGCAATCAGACCTTTCATAATGGACTCTTAGCATTTTCCCCAATTCAAATTTTGGATTTTTTTATATGAATTGAACATGCATAAAGCTGTACAAATGGAGAATTTTCACTGATAGCTCCTAGGTTTAACATTTCCTTCATAACACTTAACTTTCCTTATGAACTACAGTCTGCCAATAAAATCCTCAAGAGAGAAATCAAGTTGCAAGTAATGGCTATAAAACAAATATTAGAACATAGCATTAACCAGCCACATCTCAAGGCATGGTGGAT
Organism: Ginglymostoma cirratum; assembly: GCA_024137785.1. NCBI lineage: Eukaryota > Metazoa > Chordata > Chondrichthyes > Orectolobiformes > Ginglymostomatidae > Ginglymostoma > Ginglymostoma cirratum. The sequence continues at coordinate 44,574,132 of JAHRHZ010000112.1, read as the reverse complement.
CAGTTTGGTCTTGAGATGGTTTTATCTTATAGAATCCCTATGCATTGAGAGAAAAATTCAACCTCCAGACATTCTTGTAGGCGCACACATCCCACAAACTTGAATAGAAGTCTCTGTTTTGGTGCTTGACGTAAGCTTTCTTTCATTAAATAACATTTCATATGCTTGTTCTCTTCAGAATTGCCTGAATCAGGCATTATAATTTAAAAAGATCGTATCTGTCTGTAGGTTGGGAAATTAAACAATCAGACGGCTGCTCAGCAAGTCCTCAGAATTCAACCTCCAGCTCATCATCATCTGGGAAAATGGACCAAGCCCTGCAAGGACTAGGCAGGAAACCCTCTCAGAGGTCTGACAGACTCAATGCAAGTGAGTTTAAACATTTCAATTCCGTCAAAACAGGAAACACACAAGAACACCACACAGCTAAACACGTTTTTAGTGAAATCCCCAGAATTAATGTTGTAAAATAAGTTGCCAATCTCTGTTGTCTGCTGTACTTTCTTTCACCTCTCAGTGTGGTGGCTAGGGAAGGGTGTCCTATTTATCCATCTGATCCAATCAGAACCCCAGTACAGTGCAATAGAACAAACTTTTTAATGTTTGCGCATTTAGTGATGCTGCTGGTAAAAGCAATTCAGCTGTCTCAGATGTGCCTTGTTAACGTAACTGAAGTAAATGTAAGCTTGGAGAAAGAAATCGGTCATTGCAAAGTTACTGCTCGAGTACAGCTACTAGTCATCCATCCGGAAAAAGCGATATTGAATTGTGACAATAACAGAAGTCAGAAATATGGAATAACATTCTGAAATTCAAATATAATTTTTATTAAAATGATTAAATTCTTGCTTTGGAAATATCCTTTGAGAACTTATGTCCTACCCGTCAAATATGCATTAAAGTGCAAAAATAATACGCGTGCAGTTAATAAAGTGTTAGGGAGGAGAGTGACAATGCTGTCAAACAGCATTTAGCTCTTCATATTCAGCATCCTGGTGCCCAGTTTGGGCTCTGTCAGGACCACCCAGCTGCTGGCTTCTTCATTACAGCCTTGATTCAATCATGTGGAAAGATACTGCATTTCAGAGATGATGGGAGAGTGATGGCTCCAACATCAAACCCATTTGACTGAGTGTCACATCAAGAAACCCCAGCAAAACTGGAGTCTGTAGGAATTGGGGGAAAACTCATAACTGATCAGAGTCACACATGGCACAGAGGTGGAGTTGTGGTGCACACAAAATCCTGACATTATCCAGGACAAACATCCACTCCCTCCACCACCGACACCCAGTAGCAGCAGGGTGTACCATCTAGAAGACACACTGCAGAAATTCACCATGGATCCTTAGGCAGCACCTTCCAAACCAGACCCATTACAATCAATAAGGACAAGGGCAGCAGATACATGGAACACCACCACCTGCAATTCCCCTCTAAACCACTCGCCATCTTGACTTCAGAATATAACGCTGTTCCTTCAGTGTCACTGGGTCAAAACACTGAATCTCCCTCCCTAACAGCATTGTGGTTGTCCCTGCACCAAATGGACTGCAGCATTTTAAGAATACAACACACCACCACCTTCTCATGGGCAACTTGGAATGGGCAATAAATGCTGACAAGTCAGCGACGCCCACTTCCCATGAATGAATAAGCAAAAGAAAATGCTCCTACAGAAATACTGAAATGGAATTAGAATAATGTATCAAACCATGAAGTTGTTATTTTATAATTTTGAGTGAGTGCTGATCTTTATTTATTTAAGCTTGGGATGTGTGTGTTATTAGTCAGGGCAGCATTTCAAGTCTTGGCGTTATTGCTTGTGAGAAGGCTCTGGTGAGTTACCTTTCTGAACCATTGCAGTCGATGTGGTGTAGGTAGACTCACAGAGAGCTTTGGGATTTTAACCCTGCTATGGAGGCAGAATGCTGATATAGTCCCAATCAGAATGGTGACTGACTTAGAGGAAAGTTTTCAGGTTGTGGTGTTCCCATCCATCTGTTACTCTTGTCCTCATCGTTGATAGAGGTTTTGGGTTTGGAAGTCAAAGGATGGCTACAGCGAGGACTTGGCGCAGGATAAACTGTCACGAAAAAATTTATTTGAACCCGAGATTCAGGGCAGAGTGCATCAGAAACATAACAAGCATATGTTCTGTGTTTGCTATTTCTAGCAAAATTATACAAGAGTTCCCAAAAAAACCACAAGTAGAGACAATCTGCTTCCATGGTGTCTACTCTGAGAAATGGAAAATTCCTTAGTTGTGGGCGAGAGCTGATCTGGTGAGCCACATTTGAGACCCTCCATGAAACCTAATCATTTGATCAACCTTTTGGCCACCCTTCCTCATATCCTGACTTGGCATTTATTTTTTCCCTATGTTTTTATGAAGCACTCTAGAATTTGTTGTACATTAGAAGTGCCGTATAAATTCAATTTGCTATTATATATAGAGATCAACTTTCTGTTTGCTGAACATTTGGCCTGAAGTACAGTGCCTTAGTGTAGGACACATTACAGTTAGAAACTGACAAGTTGTTAGCAGGTTAAATTAACTGAAGGGCATTTCTCATTCAGCTCTAACTGTGTGAAATGTTACATTTTTATAAGGACAATTTGTGAACCAGTCTCTGTTTTATTCAGCTTATTGAGTTTGACTTATTCACTTGTTATGGACTGAACCAAACCATCTCAAAATATATTAAATAGATAGCTTAGACCCTAACGTTTTCTCAGTTTAAAGTTAACTGTAAGGTGTTGCATTCCAGATGCAATTCGATTGGTCACACTACTTGACTTTAAGCAAAACACCCTTTATTTTTACACTTATACACTTATATTTAAAATACAGACAAAATAAAAAGGAAAGGAAAGAATTGACTTAACTGTAACTCTATTGAAATGCTTAACAAAATAATATATATTAACAGCTACTAATTAACTGTTCCAATAGTAACATCCCATGGACACACCCTTGGCAAAGGCAAATTCCCTATAATAGATTGTCTCACACGCAATTCTAGCAGCAGGAAGAGAACCCCAGTTTTTAGCTGTAACAGAGAGAGGAATAAGAGCTTCCACATCCAGCTTCAAGACACCAGCAACTGCTGCTGAAAGCTAAAACTAAAAATCCTGGTTTTGTGGAAGCTTGACCCCACCCATTCATGCTGCTTCTATTGTTCCAACTTCAAAAAACCTTACAAGCTGTTTATTTTATTGGCTTTGGAACAGACCACTCGCCACCTCTGCCTCAACCTTTCTTCACAAAAACAAATCCGGGACAAAATACACCTCTTAAAGCCCTAGTATTGTCACACAGTACTGATTTAGAAAGCATCTAAACTGTAAAGTCAACTGGATGGCATGATTTAAATCAACAAGATTCCCTGGAGTGCTTCTGTTCTTCCTCATTGTTGTCAGTGTAAGTGAGGTTGCTTCCTGAGTTTGTGATGATTTTCGAAAGAAAAGCTCCTGTTGAGGATGTGTGAAAACTTGGACCTAGCAGTAGTTTTGTATTGGAGCAGCTAAACAGTTGTGAACTGAGGAATATTTAATTTTTGACAGTTTTGTACATTCAACAGAAAGTCATTAAATGGACATTATGCAGAGTCTGGGAATCATTTGAGAAACTGATACATATTTAGGAATAAACCTTTATAACACTAGTTAAAGTTCCTAATTGTATAAATTAAAATCAGGTACAAGTTTTGGTCACTAATTGTCAATGACTTGAGCCCAGAATGATACAATCATTCAGACCTGGAGAGTTCAGTCAGATTTTTAAACGTAAGCCCATGAGACATGGGAGACGCAGGAGAAAGTAGGCCATTCACTGAGATCGTGGCTGATCTGATAATCCTCATCTTGACTTTCTGCCTTTTCCCCATAACTCTGATTCCCTTACTGATTAAAAATCTGTCTCAACTTGACCACCCAGCCTCCAGAGCCCTTTGAAGTAAAAATTCCACCAGTTCAGTACTTTCAAAGAAAAAAAATCTTCGTTGTCTCTGTTTTAAATGGATGACTCCTTATTCTGAGATTATACCCTTTGGTCCTAGACTCTCACAGGGGAAACAACCCCTCAGCATCTACCCATTCAAATCCTACAAGAATCTTGTATGTTTCAATGAGGTCTCCTCTTATCTTCCTGAACCCTAATGAGCACAAACTACTCAACCTTTCCTCATAAGAAAATTCCTCAATTTGTGGTATAAGTCCAGTGAACCTTCTCTGGACTGCCTTCAATGCCAGCATATATTTTCTTCAATAAATTGACCAAAACTGGACGCAGTATTCCACCTGTAATCAGACGAGTGCCTTGTATAGTTTTATCAAGACCTCCCTATTTTTGAATGTTATCCCATTTGAAATAAAGGCCAACTTTCATTTTGCATTCCCTATTACTGCTGAATGCAGTTGCAAGTTTTTTTTTGTGATTCATGCACTCGGACCCCCAAATCTCTCTGCTGCAGTTTTCTGCAGTCTTTCCCCATTTATATAATGTTCAGTTCTTCTATTCTTCCTGCCAAAGTGCATAACCTCACATTTTTCCACATTGTAATTCATCTGTCACGTTTTTTGGTCACTCGCTCAACCTGCCTATCTTCCTCTATACACTCATCTTCACAACTTGCCTTCCCAACTATTATTGTATCATTCACATTCTTAGCTATAATAGATTCACCTCATGATTTTAAATCATTAAAGTATGTTCTAAATAATTGTGGCCCCAACACTGATCCCTGTGGCACTTCATAATTACAGACTGCCATCCTGAAAATGTCCCCTTTATCCCAACTCTGCATGTTCAATCAGTTACCAATTTGCTACCCATGCTAATATACAAAGACCATGGGCTCTTATTAAGTTTTGTTATGTTTAGTACCTTATTAGACACATTTTGAAAATCTAAATATATTGTATCTACTGGTTCCCCTTAATCTATCCTGTTTGTTACCTCCTCTAACAATTCTAATATGTTTGTCAGGTATGATTTCCCCTTCGTGAAACTATACTCACTCTGTTTCTGTTTGTAAATGTTCTGCTATTAACCCTATTATGATAAATTCTAATACTTTCCCAACACAGATGTTAAGCTAACTGGCCTGAAATTACCGTTATTTTGTCTCTCTCTCCCTTTTTTTGAATAAGGATGTTACATTGGTGGTTTTACAATATGCTGGGAATTTTCCAGAGTCTCTGGGTTTTTGGAAGATTGCTGCCAGGGCACCCACTATCTGCAAGTATTTCATTTAAAATCCTAGGATACATCCCAACAAGTCCAGGCATTTAGCCCTGTTAATATCCCCAGTACTTTTCCTCTGGTGGTATTTGTGCTTATTTCTTATCCCTCAATTATTTTGTTATTTTTGGAATGCTGTTACTAACCTGAGAGCCCAGCATTCAAGTTGTTCATCGGGCACAAAGAATAAGTCTGTAGTCATGGCTGAGTGGTAAACTGATGGATTACAATAAAGGTGAGGAGAAATTCGCCCTCTCAAAGAGTTCTGTGACTTTGGAACTCTGCCTCAGAAGGTGGTAGAAGTGGGGTCACTGAATACTTTTGAGGTGGATGATATTTGTTAGTGTGCACCACTGGGAATATGGAATTTGAAACACAGACAGATTAACCATGACCATATTGATTGGTGCAGGCTCAAGAGGTTGAATTGCCTACATCTGCTCATATTTTGTAGTAGGAATCCATTGGACTCACCTTACAGGTTTGGATCCTGCCAACTGTTTCTGTATAAGGAGTTTGTGGTGCAGTGAGAGTGTCCCTACTTCAGTGCCAGAAGGCCTGGGCTCAAGTCCTTGTCCAGGATTTGATGGCCATGTCCAAATTAATTTTAAAAAAAGCACGCACACATTAACACTCACTCAGAGATAGTGGGAACTAGTAGGAACTGTCGATGCTGGAGAATCTGAGATAACAAGGTGTAGAGTTGGATGAACACAGCAGGTCAGGCATTATCAGAGGAGCAGGAAAGCTGACGTTT
>JAHRHZ010000112.1:44550883-44567730 GCA_024137785.1 Ginglymostoma cirratum | reverse complement strand
AAACGTCAGCTTTCCTGCTCCTCTGATAATGCCTGACCTGCTGTGTTCATCCAACTCTACACCTTGTTATCACACATTAACACTAATGTCTGGGAATTGGTAGCTGTATATTTGCAATGCCTCACCTTGTGAGTAACTCTGATACTCAGTAAATATTTACTTCTAGTTTCCTCATTCACTAACTACTATAGAGAGTTTAACAATAATCATATTTCCAATTGGGCACTTCCCTTGGCTTGGTAATGATTACTTTGGCCTCTGAATAAGAATTTTAAATAATATGTAAAGCGACCTTAAAGTATTGCATTGAAGAAGTTTCAGTTACATTTATAAAGTTGAATGGGAGGCTGCAAAGTTTGACCAAGGGGCAGATTATGAACAGGAGATGAAAGAATGTAAAGGAAATGGGAGATTATAAACACTATCAAAGATATTTACTTTAGGAGGTTCCTGAAGTGAGAGTACAAAAATTCAATGGTTGGTGTTGGATTTTGCACAAGAATACATAGAGCTCTAAGTAAAATCTATTCATACTGAGAACTTTCTTTTAAGCTTAATTATTTCCACCATTTTGCTATATACTCAAAGGGTAATTGTATGTTATGTGAAACATGAGCATCAAATGCCAACTTTCATGTTTCAAAAACTCTGGAAAGTTTTGGTTTCTAAACCATATTTGCCAAATTAAATCTTTATGTGTTTGCCTCAAAAGTAAGTGAACTCGCAGGGCTGTGGGGACCTTGGGAAGGGTCGTCAAGCAAGGCTTAGTGGTAGAGCTTAGGAATGTTAGGCGGGCAGCTACTTTACTGGGAATGTATTATAGGCCCCCAAAGAGTCAGCGGGAAATAGAGGAACAAATATGTAGCTAGCTCAGAGAAATGTGTAATGGCAGTAATTGGTTAATTATACTAGGGTTATCAACTTTCCCAACATAAGTTGCGATGGTCTTAGCATTAAGGGTTTAGAAGGGGCAGAGTTCTTGAAATGTATCCAGAGGTGTTTGTTTTGTATTAATAGGTAGAAGCCCAGCAAGGGACAGTGCAATTCTGGATCTTGTTCTGGGGAAAGAAGCTGGAGAAGTGTTCGATATTGCAGTGGGAGAACATTTATTTGTTAGTGACCACAACATGGTACGGTTCAAATTTGTTCTGGGCAAGGAGAATCATGGCCTGCAAAAGACGGCTTTGGATTGAGTGAAGGCAGATTTTATTGAAACAAAGCAGGAACTGGCCAAGGTAGACTGGGAACAGCTCTTGCCGAGCAATGGTGGGGGGTGGGGGTGGGGGTGGGGGGGTGCTGCGTGCGGGGGTGGTGGGTGCATTCAAAAGGGAGCTGGGGGAAGAGTACAGGTCCAACATTCCCTCTTTAGAAGGAAATATAAGAGCAATATGTTCAGGGAACCCTCAATGTCCTGAACTTTCCAAGACTGGATAACCGAGAAGAGAAGGTGCTTTTAGCAAATCCAAAGAGAGGAATTTATCTGCAGCCCTAGACAAATACAGGAAGTGCAGGAGGGAACTTAAGAAAGCAATTAGAAGAGCAAAAAGGGAGCATGAACAAGGACTTACGAGCAGGATCAAGGAGAATCGTAAGACTTTTTTAAATACGTTAAAGGGAAGAGGTTAACCAGTGAAAGAGTAGGTCCTATTAGGGACCAAGGGGGTAATCTGTGCATGAAGCCACAGGATATTGGAAGGGTGTTGAATGAATACTTCTCCTCAGTCTTCACTCTGGAAAAGGAAAATGTAGGTACGGAATTCAGACAAAGGGACTGTGAGGAACTTGCACTGTGTGACATGGGAAATGGAGAGGTATTGGAGGATCTGTCAGGCTTACAAACAGACAAAACCCCTGGCCTGGATGAATTACATCCCAGGCTGCTGTGGGAGGTGAGGCAGGAAATTGCAGGGACCCTGACACAATTTTTTAATAATCTCTGGCTGTGGGGGAAATGCCAGAGACTGGAGGAAGGCTGATGTGGTTCCACTTTTTTAAAGGAAGAGATGAACCAGGAAATTACAAACCAGTGAGTCTCACTTCAGTGGTAGGGAAACTACTGGAGAAAATTCTGAAGGAGTGAATTAATACCCACTTGGAAAGGCATGAGTTAATTAGAAATAGTCAGCATGGCTTTGTCGAAGGAAGGTCATGCCTAACAAATTCGTTCGAATTTTTTGAAAATGTGAGAAGCGTGTGGATGAGGGAAGTTCAGTTGATGTGGTTTATATAGATTTTAGCAAAGCTTTTGACAAGCTCCCACATGGGAGAGTGATTGTTAAGGTTAAAGAACATGGATTGAGGGAAATTGGTGAGATGGATCAGAAACTGGCTCAGTAATAGGACACAAAAAAGGGTAGAGGTGGAAGGCGGTTTGAGTTACTGGAAGCTGGTGTCCAGCAGGGTACCAGAAGGATCGCGCTGGGACCCTTACTAGTTGTTATATACATAAATGATATAGATTAAAGTGTGGGGGAATGTTAAGCAAGTTTGCCAAGATTGGTAGAGTGGTTAATAGCGAAGACAATGGTTGTAGGTTACAGGAAGATATAGATAGGTTGACCAGATGGGCAGACCAGTGACAAATGGCACTTAATCCTGATAAGTGCAAGGTGATGCACTTTGGAAGAAGAAATAGGCCTAATTTGTATAATTGCTCCTCATTATTTATTACCCTGAATTCCAGATATCGTTCTTGTAAACCTACGTTGTATTCCCTCCAAGGCCAATATATCCTTGGTAAGGTGTGGTGCCCAGATCTGCTCACAGCACTCCAAGTGGGGTCTCACTAGGGTGTCCTTGTACTCCAGTTCCTCTAGCTGTAAAGTCCAGCATTCCATTAGCGTTTTTGATTATTGGTACAGAGTTGTAATAAATGCCCACTTCCTTGCCTGCTTGAAAAGTCTAAAGCATGAAGTCATCTGTAAGCTTTAACAGCTGTAAAACATGGTAAATGAGGCTGCCCAAAGGTAGGAATTTATAAAGTATGGCCATGACTTAAACTTGCATTCAGATTATTAACCTTTGAAAGCTTTAGACTAGTATTCTGAAATTTTAAAATAGTACATTTCATTGGTGTAAGGGATTTGAAGATAGTCTGAGCATGTTATTGTAATAAATAAATGATCCTTTTTGATTACTTTTTAGGACAGCTGAAAAGGACAAAAGCCACTGACATTGATGTGGAGACACCAGACTCCATACTCGTAAACACAAATCTACGGGCTCTTATAAATAAGCACACCTTTTCTGTTTTCCCTGGAGACTTCCAGCAACGATTGCTTCTCCTGCTTCCTGAGGTGGACAGACAGGTCTGTATGTGGTCCATCTTATCATTGTTTCTGTCAAATGCCGGCAACCACATGAAATAACTAGTTTGTTCTCTTCTCTTGTGTCATTACACATTCCTTCGGCACTGTTGTCCCCATGCTGTGGCTGAAGAAGTGTAGACTCTCAGACCTTCCCATCTGAACAGTGTTGGTGGTAGATGGCATTCTTAGAGATGTTGCACCATTTGGAATGCCTCTCTGTACTCTTAGACAACAGGATTTATTTATCTGTAAACCCAATTCTGTACAAGGGATATTTAGAGCCTGACTGCCGATTGGAGGTGACTGAAACAGTATGTGGCTGGTGGGAGTGATTCCTATGAGTAATTTGATGTGGTATCCAAGGGGTAATGTAAGTATGTAAGAGGCGGGAGAATATATTAGAAGTTGCCCCTTGACCTGAGTGTCTTTGTTGCTGGTTCTTTGTGAAAGAGAGGACAGTGAGGGTCTAGTAGGCTTTATTCGTTCTGCACTCGATGTAATGTGCCTCCTCAAGGCAAGTTGCATAATACCAGGAAACAGGTATACATTAGAGATAAAAGGTACTGCAGATGCTGGAGAATCCGAGATAACAAGCATGGGGCTGGATGAACACAGCAGGTCAAGCAGCATCATAGGAGCAGGAAAACTTGACGTTTCGGGCCTAAACCCTAAACGTCAAGTTTTCCTGCTCCTATGATGCTGCTTGACCTGCTGTGTTCATCCAGCCCCATGCTTGTTATAACAGGTATACATTGTCCACTTTAGTATGTTTCAAGCAGCAAGTAATGGCTGTGCAAAGATGCACTGACTTCAAAACGTAGATTTCCAATTGCACTGAGCTTGTTCTACTCCACTTGGGTAACAGTACTGTCCCCAGAGGCAACCCAGTAACCTGAGATAATTAAATCCCCTGTCTCCATAAATTGAGCAGAAAAAGGAGATATGCAAATTTGACCACTGGGTTTTGATATTGGTCTTCCAGATTTGGATACAAACAAGGCAAATGGAAAATGTTGGCAGCTGTGCCATTTTTCAGAATTTGTACCAGATTTAATTTGGGCATGAGCAAGACACTACAGGTGCCAGGCCATTGAAAGAAACGCAGAAAATACTTTAAATACAAAGCGTGTCCATAGTTACGAAGACAGAGCTGATTTTTCGAGTGGAGACCTATCATCAGAGTGACAACTAAGGAATCTGCGAAAAGAGAAAAACGTCTCATGGAGCACCAGAATCAACAGATTGATCCCACCCTCCCCCAGTTGACCCCTCCCTGGGTGTTTGTGTTAAATGAGTTAAATATTGTGAATGAAGCGACCATTAAGTGATATAAAAGAAAATTGATGAAATAATGGAGATGTCTTAGAATTCCTACAGTGTGGAAGCAGGCCAGTTGGCCTATCGAGCCCATACTAACTCTGAAAAGCATCCCATCCAGACCCACCCAATCCCTGTAACCCCACACTTCCCAGGGCTAATCCGTGGACATTATGGGTAATTTAGTCCACACAGCCTGCACATCTTTGGACTGTGGGAGGAAACCAGAGCACCCGGAGGAAACTCACACTGACACTGGGAGAACATGCAAACTCCACACAGACTGTCACCTGAGGCCAGAATCAAAGCTGGGTCCCTGGCACTGTGAGGCAGCAATGCTAACGACTGAGCCACTGTGCTCTTCCTACAGGTGTATCGAAAAGACAAGACCATATGTAAATATTGGGGTCAAGAAAAGTCCATGTTCATCCAAAGCAAAAGAAATAGAAAAGGAAGTAAATGTTGTCATAGATGTGGCTAAAATAAAATAAAGTCTGAAAAGAAAATGTACAAGACGTACTGGACCTGTTAGACCTGAGAAGGGAGAAAGGAACAATTCAAACAAAAGTCGCAGTCCCCACCTATGCTATGCTTTGTCCCAGGACCCCTCACCCTTTGTAAATTTTATTTCCCCCTTTCAAAAGACTTACTAACCATACTTGCAGCAGAAGCACCAATAGCTGCAAGGAAAATGCAGGATGCAAGTAAGTTCTGAAGTTCTTTCCAGCCCTAAAACAGTCAAATTGAGCAGAGGCTCTTCAAACCTTAACACTGGCAATATCAGCAATATTCTGATGAACTGCAGCTTCCTACCCTACTTGCTGGGTTTTCCTCAACCACCATGGGCAACTCATGATGCCTGTGAGCTCTGGGGAGAGGTGTAAGGTCAGGGCTGAGCACAGGTCATCAGCAGCAGCCTGCAGTCTGAGTATGGGGACAAAATGACAATCCTGCTCCTTCCAGCTCAATGTTTAGTTACATTGAAAGGAAAATGGGTTTGTGGGTTTGATTCTCAAATGAGCTGTCTAGTTACACTAAGTTCATCAAGCAACATGTCTGGTCGATTTTTAAGGTGTCAGAATCCGTAGGTTAAATGTGGTATAATTTTACATCTGGCACCTGCGGAGGAGCCTGATGATTGGGAAAACCCCATTTGTGGTTTGAAAATGTAAATTGAAAGGAAGCATTATGGGGGTGAAATTTGACTTCGGTAGCAGTGTAATAAAAGGGTTATTCAATTGGCTCAATGTTTTAGATCCTGCCTTATTGTCTGTCTCCCTTTTGAAGTAAACAGAAAGTAAAATCAGGAAGGGTAGAACGTAGATGGACAATTTGCTGTTGGCTGTTTTATGTTGCCATCAAAGTCAACTTTCACCTCTTCTGTCCTTAATGTTGTACCTGTCCTGGATAAATGTAGTATTTGTACATCAAGGCTGTTTGTCAAATGTTCATGTGGCTACCTTTGCAATGCTTTTGGAGCAATGGTGTATTTGAATTTTTCTCACAGGTGGGTACAGATGGTTTGATGCGTTTGAGCACCTCAGCACTCAATAATGAATTCTTTACTTCTGCAGCCCAGGGTTGGAAGGAACGCTTATCAGAAGGTAAGGAACCAATGCCAGTTACAAACACGTACTGTATAATTCGAGTGTACAACTAGAATTCCTCCATCTAAAAAAAAAAGACAGTACAATGGTTATCCATTAAAATTCAAATTTGTTAGCAACTAGTTAACACAGCTGGGAGTGAGTTATAAGCATCACCATAGATCTATTCAGTATGTTAACATAAAACAAAGAACTGTGGATTCCGGAGATCTGAAACCAGCAATTTCTGTTTTTGTTTCGAATCAATATGTGATGTACTTGTATCATATTTAGGATAAATTTTTGAAATACTGTGTGTATGTAATAACAAAAGTTTTGAGAACAATGCCTGGTATGTGGACTTCAGCTTTGCAGAGAAACCTGTTGCATACTCCATCACATGTTTACGGTGAGTGAGTACACAGTCTATTGTAATAGCCGCCTCTGCAAAATCTTCTCAATCTCACATCCATGTATTATGTGTCACACAGAATGAAAACCTAGCTTTATTCCTTTAATCCGAGAGAGCTATATGAAAGCATTTATTCAATATAAAGTGTGAAATAATTGAGAACATTGGAAGTTAGATGTGATATCACAAGACAGAGGCCCTTCTCTGTGAGAATCAGGATATGAGTGCTTTTTGTTTTAAGTGAACGAGTTTGACAAGGTTCCAAAGGGAAATGAAACAGTTGCCGATTGTGGATTCAGGGGGAGACCCAGGACTCTGTCCAGTTGTGACAGGATGGTACTGTGAGGCTGCTGCATGCTTAGAGAGAGTGGAAGTGGAAAGAAGTAACATTTTCAAATAGTAATGGAAGATAAAAACAGCAGTTCAGTTTAGGCTCATTAATGTCCGTGTACTGTTCCCGTAGCTTTATGATAATGGATCACATCTTGTTTCTTCTGTATTTTAACATTTTTATATACTTCACATATACTTCAGTGTGATGTAATACTGAGTGGATGTGAAACCCAATGTTAAGATACTGCTCTAAGATACCGCACTTCACCTTCCCAATATTCATTACAATTCAGCTCAGTCAAGATGAATATCTTTTTGAGCTGTAAAGTGTCAAAAATAAGATTTCATTGCATTGTACCTCAGCACCCAGTCCATATCTGACATCTGTTTAATTATCTGCTTGTGTGGCTGCACATTGACATTCAGTGACATTGCCATCCACTATCATCATGCTGGAGGTTATCAGTGACCAGAAACTGAACTGTTTCCAGCCATACAAGTACTCTGGCTATGAAAATAGGTCAGAGACTGAGAATTCTATGGTGAATAACACTCTGCCGGACTCCCCCCAAAGCTTTTCCACTATCTACAAGTCAGGTGTGTGATGAAATACTTTTGATTTTTCCTGCATGGGTGCAGCTCCAACAACATTCAACAGCATCCAGGAAAGAATAGCCTGTTTGGTTAGCACCACATCCACCATCTTCAACTTCCTGTCCCTTCACCAATGCACATTACCAGCAGTGTGTACCATCGACAGGAAAACAAAGAATTGTGGACGCTGGAAACCTGAAACAAAAACAGAAATTGCTGGGGAAACTCAAAGTCTGGCTGCAACTGTGGAGAGAAAAAAGCAGTTAACGTTTCGAGTCCAGTGACCTTTTGTCAGAAATGAAACCAACTGGGAATTAATGGTAGTATGCTGACGGTGGAGGAGGGAGGGTAGAGTGAAACTAACCAGGAGCTTCCCGTTGCCTGCCACTTCTGCACGCTACCATGCCAACATTGCTGTCTCAGCCTTGCCTCAGTGTTCCAGCAAAGCTCAATGCCATCTGGGGTAACGACACCTTGTATTCTGCCGAGGTACCTTACAGCTTTCAGGACTCAACATTGAGTTTAACAGTTTCAGAGCATGAGCGCCTTCCTCCATGTTTGTTACATTTTCTCACTGCTCCAGCTCCTGTTTTGTATGAGTTGCTGCCGTTTCCCACTACTCAGTTCCGGTTGTTCTCTATTTAGCATTTAGTTCTTGCCCAGCTTACTATCAGCAACCTTGACTTGGAAAAATATTGCTGCTAGTTCACTGTCGCTGGATCAGAATCCTGGAACCCCACCATTCTAACAGCACCGCAGTGTTCCCAAAGACACATGGATCACAGCAGTTTAAGCTTCACACCAGTTTCTCAGTGGCACTCCAGGATGGGCAACAGGTAATGGCTTAGTCAGCAATGCCCACATCCCATGGAATAAGAAATACAGGAAAAAATTGGAGGCTAGATTTCTGCTTGGTCCTTGACAGTGATGGGCAGGTGAGTGAGGGAGAGATGGGTTGGGTAGGTGTTGGGGTGAGTGGGGGAGTGGGTGAGGTTGGGGTGGATGATGGAAGAATGGGTGAGGGGGGTGCTGTGGGCTGTAAGGAGGTCCATGGTCACATTCCCTGCAGAAATTATTTAGCAGTCTGTTTTCTCACGTTCCTTCTTTCTGTTCAGCGCTTTATTTGTGGTCATTGTTCGCCAAAAAGTGTAACCTGTTAAGGACAGTGCTTTTTCAGAAATAAATTTTACATAACGTTTTAATTGCAATCGAGACCAAGATGTAAGTTGCAGTCAGTCTGAAGGATCTGTAATGAATATCCTTCCATTTCTGTTAGGTGTAAATCTGAATTGATCAACATTAATTTCACATTCTTTTTCTTCATTGACAATGTACTTTCCAGTTTCACATGAGCTGGATGTTACCTAGAGGGTGGGAGGTTCACTAACCCCTCTAGCCAACTGCTCACAAGTGTTTAAGGGAAGCTTGGGTTATTTCCACATTTTAAGTTTATTTCTCTCACTGTTTGTGAGGAAATTGTTTGTTTCTCCCAACCATCAGTTATTCAGGTTAAATTGAGAAATAAGTATGTGGACAATATTGGCCAGAATCTTTGAACTGCCACGTTCTGTTACAGTTCATTAGTATAATGTAATACAGGGGCTGCCTTGGCAACCCTGCTAGTTACAGCCTGTAACAACTTTAACTGACGTTCAGATTATAAAGTTCTGTTTATCCTGACCACTCCTTTCAATTTGGTTTTGAAGCTTGTTGTTTCTATGAGACACTGGTTGGTCTGTGCTCAGCTAGGAGGCCAGGCCGTTTCAACCTTACTACCACTGAGTGCATGTTTCTGGATGTCAGGCTGCTTGAGATGTAACTCCCCTGAAATGCAGTGATATGTTTACATGTAAAGTGTTTAGTGGCCTGCGCAGCGAGAGTGGAGAATTTTTTATGTTAATCAGGCTTGGTTTCAAACTCATCTTCACCTGCTTTGTGCGGACATAGTGTTATAAATATGAGCTGCTATTTATGTCTTACTTCTCTGTTGCTAATGGTGTGATTATTCAGCAATGAATTGCAGAGACTTTTCCCGTGGTTTACCGATAACGTTACTATACATTTTACAGAGTCATAAAGCAGTATCCAGCTTGTGTAATGCCCATTTCAAATAAATTATTCCCAGTAATGTTGAGTGAATATTGCTAAGCGGAATTTACACAGTCATGAAAAGTTACTGGTTTTGATCAGTGATGATTTTTAAAACTGTTTCCTGTGAGGTGATTACTAATGCTGATAAACCGTCTCCATTATGTTTACTGCTTCAAAGGTAATGAGCAGTGCGCATGCTTGCTTGCAAAAACATGAACAAACATAAATTCCTGGATGGGTGAATGGCCTAATTCTGCTACTGTACCTTGTGGTCTCGTCGTTAACACTGTAGCGTCTATGGCCCACTGAAGTCCAGGGCTAATATTGAAGCAGGAATGTCTCTTGTTCTTCCTGACTCTAAATGTGGCACTTCGATCAGTGACGAACGGCACTGTAAGAATGCTTTTGTTTACTTGCCTCAGAGTTGGTGCTACAGTGTCCTGCAAAGGATCTGCCTTTTCTGAATCACAATCTGCGATATGATTGAATGATAAAGAATATGTTCAAAGTCTTGAATGTAGTATACACCCACTTCTGGTGTGATACTTTTCAGCTGCACTTTGGCCTGTCATACTCCATCATCAATAACTTCTGTTACAATGCTGTTTCTTTGAGTTTTCTTAATCTTTTTGATGCAGCTCCGCCAATAGCTAGGAGCTAGCTGCATATCCCTGCTCGATGGTGCAACATTGCTGCTGTTACCTACTTAGAGGATATTAATCAGGTCAACTGGTAAGAATACGTAACATGATACTAATAGCTGTGACTCCTGGCTCCTCCAGGAAATTTTCTTGAATTGCCCACTCCTCGCTGCCAGCTGTTCATTCCAACTTTGTCCCCAACTCAAGTGTTACATGTGTAGCCTCTACCATCTGTTAACAACAAAGCAAGTCATTACTGATGCTGGAAATCTTAAAAAAAAATTACTCAGGAAATACTCAGCGGGTTTGGCAGCATTTCAGAGGAAAACAAAGTTAATCTTTCAGGTTGATGACCCTTCGTTCGTTTTGATGTGTGGTCATTGCATTGGAATGTGCAAGATGGAATTCCCATCACCTTCCCACTCCCCACACTCCCCCACCCCCCAGGTTATTTCAGGATTATTTCAGGATGGGTGCAAGTCAAAGACATCTACAGCTAGAGAAAAATAAACGAGGGCCTCGGAGATGAGGACTGCACATGGATGAAGATCATGCCCCACACCCCGCCACCGTGCCCACACCACTGGCCAGAGTGAGTCAGCCAACAGCCTGGGCTTCCTGCAGTACCAGCAATGACCACCACTCTGTGGCGCTACCACCATCAGCAAGCTGCCACCTCTGAGAGACAAGCAGCTCAAGGGAGTGAGGTATGTGCTGCAAACACAATGAGCACCCCATTACCAAGCAGATCAATGTCTGACTAGCATTTAAATCAGGTCGCGAGGCCCCAAGATGGCCTTGCTGTGTTTCACACTCCAGCTACTAGACTGGCCCAGTCATGTTTGCATTAAATTCCATCTATTAATTCTGTTTGTACACAGCCATATTCCCTCTCAGCTATGCTGCAAACAACATCTCACTGCTTAGGCTGGACTTTAAGTTGCTGCGTGTAACTGGCCACACAAGAAAATTTAGCCCTTTAAACAAATCAGTGCCATATTATGAAAATGCATTGCTGGTTATTTCTAGGATTTTCTATTTCTCATTCACCGCATGCTCAAACCAGACTGTCAGACCACCTCCAAACCCGGCATCTGAGAAGTTTGATCTTGAGTCACCTATGTCTGACACCACCTCACCTCAATACTGTATCGAAGTCTCACTTATCAAGCACTGCTCACCTAACCCATCCTGTCCTCTTGCTGCTTTCCAAACCTGCAGCTAAAAAGCTGCCACCGACATCAATCTTGGAAATGAGCATAGTGTTAACTGTTTAAATGCCTTAACGAAGTGAAGAACTGGGAGATATTTTTAACATAAACCCTTTGCCAACACTAATAGGGTTAGCAGAATGCACCCCATCCAGTTTGAGAACATAATGACCGATTTTGGAAGTTGACCTTCATTTCCCATACCCTATTGTTATTGTCTGTATCTCTTGTGTACAATTTGGGATTGACAAACGTTATATTTTATACTTCATTGTTGTCATGAGGGATCTTAGGTTGTGTCTTAGTTTGGGCTGTAACTTGCTCCGGGCTCTTGCGTTTCTTCATTTTGTCATTTTATTCCGTCTCAAAATGTTAGGATCCTTCCCATAGACTCTGGCTCCACCTGGTTCAATCCAGGGTGATGTTGTCTCAGGATTCAGTGTCAATGTCACATTTTCTTACGTTCTGAAGAAGGGTCACTGCACTCGAAATGTTAACTCGACTGTACCCAAATTGTAAAAATAATGAGGAATTATTGTTTGGAACAATTAGGGACTTTCAAGCTGTGTTTCACTCTGGGATTTGTCTTGGCCAGTGACCCTATCAGCTGGGATCATAACACCATAGACACCTAAGCCATGGACTACAGACCATCTTTCGTGCAATTCTTGTATAAGATAAACTTGTTGCATTGCTGATGGCCATTTAGCAGGTTGAGCACAATCCTTAGATCTGGTAATACCTGCAGGTGCACTCCAAATCCTGCTCTTCAATGATTGAACCCTAAATGAGTTGAAGAAAAGATCTCTTTCTTTAAAAAAAAGTCATCATCTCCTGTTGGAGCTACAATGATTGGAAAACAATCCCCTTAATGACGACCTCAATCATACTGGACAGAATGGGAATCAGGGAAACCTGGCCTTGAGTCATACAGGAAGCTGGTTATTGTTGGTCAGTCATCTCAGCTTAAGGACATCTCTGCAGGAGTTCCTCAGGATAGTGCCCTAGGCTGAACGATCTCCAACTGCTTCATTAATGACTTTCCCTCCATCATAAGATCAGATGCACAATGTTCAGCACTATTTACAACTCCTCAGATACTGAAGTAGTCCATTTCCAAATGCAAAAAGATCTGACCAGTATCCAGCATTGGGATGACAATTGGCAAATAATGCCACTCAAATGTAAGACAATGAATATCTCTGACAAGAAGGAATGTAATCATCACCCCTTGACATTTGACAGCATGACCATCATTAACTCCCCCATTGTCAACTTCCTGGGGTGTTACCAATCACCAAAAACTGAATGGATTAGCAAGTACAATAGCTACAAGAGCAGGTCAGAAGCTAGGAATCCTGCAGCAAGTAACTCACCTCCTGATTCCACGCAGCCTGTCCACCATCTACAAGGCACAAGTCAGGAGTGTGATGGAATACTCCCCACTTGCCTGGATGAGTGCAGCCCCAACAACACTCAAGAAGCTTGACACCGTCCAGAGAAAGCAGCCCCTGCTTGAATGGCACCACATCCACAAGCATCCACTCCCTCCACCACCAACGCTCAGTAGCAGCAGTGTGTACCATCTACAAAATGCACTGCAGAAATTCACCGAAGATCCTCAGACAGCACCTTCCAAACCCACAACCACTTCCATCTAGAAAGGACAAGGGCAGCTTATACATGGAAGAACCACCCTGCAAGTTCCCCTCCAAGCCGCTCACCATCCTGACTTGGATATATATCACCGTTCCTTCGCTGTCGCTGGGTCAAAATCGTGGAATTCCCTCCCTAAGGGCATTGTGGGTGAACCCACAGCAAAGATTTGGGGTCTTCAGATGATCCCTAAGCAACACATGCAATGTATTGATCCCGCTAGCATCTTTCAAAGACTTAAAAGGAGGGATTTTTCAGGGAAGTTTGCAAATTCTCCCCGACAATTCCTTGAAGTGGGAACAGGAACATCTGTCCATGACAACCCTCAGCCAGAATTTCAAGATCCAATCATGTTGGGTAAAATTCCAACAAACCAGATTGAGCCTTTGTCCCAGGTCCCCTCTGGCAGAAAAGTGATTGAGTTCTTTCAAGCTAGAGGAACTTATGGAGCTTTGTTTTTCTTGAGCTGTTTACTTAATGAAACCTCTGTTGAAAATTGGGATCTTCAAATTGTAAACTTTTGCAGGAAGAAACTATCCCCTTCCTGTGTCATATGACTATTGTGCAACTTGGCAGTGAAATACCAAATGTCAGTTTCCAGTATATTGAATCTAACTGACAAGCTGTCTGCAGGATAGTTTATTTACAGATCACCAAAGTAATTCACTTTATTTGAGTGAGTTTGTAATTTCAAGACAGGTTGTTGTTGTCTTTTGATGAGCTACAGTTCCTCTTTGTTTTACAGAATTTCTGGAATCAAATTGATTTTTTTTCACCAATAGCACGGAGAGGAGTTATTGTTTAGGCTTCAGGTTGCCAACTGCAATTGGAATTAATTACATTTTCAATTCTGTCGCAATTTTGTTGGATTGACAGGATTATGGGGAAGTTATAGTTGGTTAATTCTCTTTCTTTCTGTCTGGATAGCTTCTTAGCAGTTGGTTATGTTATGCTGGTTGCATATGCAAGTAACACAATTGTGTAATTTTATGGAAAAAAACATCTGTTCTGCCTGTCCTCAGACTTTTAGAGATTGGTTACGTGGAATATCCAGTACTTGGGTAGTCTGCCTGCGAAATAACTGAAGTAATTTTTTTCATCATTGAAAATTCAGTAAAACCTGTTTGGGATGCTTGTGTAGAAAATGTACTACAGCATTCCTGCATTAAGTACTCAGGAGCTATGATTAGTCCATCTTCACATAGTAATGTTCATTTAAGCTATCTTTATTCCATCGATACACTTTTGATAACCCTGAATCCAATTTATTGACAAGAGCTCACATAGTGACTTCTTAAATCTATTAAGGCTTTTTATACTGTCACTTCTGTAGGTAATCTATTCACATCCTTACAGCCCTTTATCAATTGTTCTTTTGTTCTAATTTAGACTCCTTATTAGATATACGCTGTTGAGATTCAAATATGAAATAATAAATGCTTATAGTAGGACAACATATACTAATTATACTAATTATGAAAATATTTCAGTGAGAAACATAAGGAAGGGGATGAACAAAAGTTTAGGTTTGGAGAAGGCTCTGAATGGAGAGAAGGATCTCGAATGTTGGAGTGTTTTAGGGACAGTATTGCACTACTGAACCATTTGGCACTTCTCAGGATCAAAGAGAATAGTGGAAATGTCCATGTCAGAGAAACAGTTCATCAGACTGTTGGCCAATTATTTTATTTAAATATCTTCATGCTGTGAGGTAATGAATAGTTCCTTACTTGCCTAGGCCATCGTGGTGGGTGACTTGCTCCCAGTCTCCTCCATTATCATTTTGATTCACCAACTTGAAGCATTTTATGGCAGTTTGGGATCAACTTCCTTTCGCTTATCCTCATCCCGCAGCAAAATGTCTGATTTCTAGTCAATATTTCTCACAGCAGCATTACAGATGCTGATGTTCAGTCATGCAGGAAGATCAGACTTTTGTTATCTCAGGTTTTCATGGCTCCAGTTCTCCCGTGTTGGCTTTCCTTCAGCAATAGAGGTTGCAGTAGAACCAGAGGCTGAAGTCAACAAATTGACAAGCCCATGTATTCTAGCAACTGGCTACACTTAAATGCAAGCAATGTGAAGTGAGCTGAGATTAGGCCATTGTGAGCCAGGTCAGCTTTACCAAGTTGGCAAAGATTGTACAGTTGCAGAAGCAATCCTTCTCGGTGAGAGAGAATCCAGTGATTCAGACCTTGGGTGGGGAGCCAATGCTGTGAAGCTGTTTCTGTGGGATCATTACTGATTGCTTCTACATCAGGATACCCCTGAATGATGCATAGTGACAAACTTTCTGAACCTGAGCCTCGAGTTTCTTATATTGCTGGGCTCTTTATTTATTTATTAAATGGCCTTTATTAATAAATAAATAGAGCCCAGCAACCTAAGAACACTTCTTTCCCATCAAGTGCAGGTGGCACACTGATGGTTATCACAAGGCAACTATATTTTAAAAATGTTAGTTGGTATTTTTAATTAAAAATAACTGTCTTTTTAAACCCTGAAACATTGGATACCTGACCATTAAATAAAGATAAATGAAAGAAATAGAGGCCTTTGAACTGTGGATGCTAAGCTTGGACTACAAATTGCATTTACAGAATGTGAGACAAGTTGCAAGAGTAAAGAGAACTCTTGAGAGAAATTCAGAAACAAAAATGTCTGTATTTTGGGCACTTGATCAGTGCTGAGAAGCTGCAGAGATCTCTTCTAGGTGACAAGGCAGTGGGCAGCAGAAAGAGGGTCAACCTACATATGATTGGATCACATTATCACAGTGTGCTTACAAGCAAGCTTCAGTGATCTGTCAGCAAATGCAGAACCGTCATTTGGTCACTGTGGCTGCAGATCACATGATAGCCATGGCTACAGGCAGAACCAGGAGCTTTTCATGCCATCATGTTCCACTTCGCTTGCCTTTACTTTCTCAAATCAATGTTACTTTTCTGACTTGCCCTAATTCTTAGCACAAAGTATTGCCTCGCAGATGGGAAGATTTTATAGATGACAAATCAATCAGCTAAGACTGGATGAGCACTTAAGGGTTTCTTCTGAGATGAGCGTTTGAATTATGTACAATTCCTGATCCAGTTAATGTGCTTATATATTTCATCAGACACCTCAAAAATATCCATATCCTCTCTAAAGATGTGGTTCAAATGCATTTCACAGATATTATTAACAGTGAGGCATGAGATGTTGTTGTAGGTTGAGATTAGCTTTAAGACTTCTGACCCAAAAAGTACAATGCTCCACCAGGCCTGTTAAAAAAAAAAGCCTGTGTCCCTGCTAACCCACACTCATAGCCCCAAATTTGGCCAGCTACATTCTACAACTGTTTGGCTTCCACTGCTCACCAGCCTCGATTAAATGAGGCTGGACCCTCACAATTATAAAATTATGCTTTTGAAATGAGTAACCGGCGAGGATCTTCTGCTAACCAGCTGCTCAACAGACAAGCAGCACTTTCTGGATTTTTTTAATTCACCAAATAAAGTTTTCATGTTGATCACTTCACTACTTTCGTGTGAGAACACATTTTTCTCATTAATTATTTTTATATTTAATTTTTAATTGTTATTCCCACAATCACTTCTCTCAGCACTGCATTCTCAATGTACAAAGCTCAGCAGGTCTGGCAGCATCTGTGGAGGAGAAAACAGAGCTAACGTTTCGGGTCCGGTGACCCTTCCTCAGAG
>JAHRHZ010000112.1:44503537-44550483 GCA_024137785.1 Ginglymostoma cirratum | reverse complement strand
CACAGATGCTGCCAGATCTGCTGAGCTTTTCCAGCAACTTTGTTTTTGCTCCTGATTTACAGCATCTGCAGTTCTTTTGGTTTTTACTCAATGTCCAAAGATTTGATAAAAAGATGGCCCATTTTTGGCATTCATACTGTGAGAGTACTTTCTCAAAAGAGTAAAGAAAATTGGCATTTCTCCATTGGTTTTCCACCCCATGAACCAGAAACAAGGAAGGGAATCA
This sequence comes from Ginglymostoma cirratum, assembly GCA_024137785.1. Classification (NCBI taxonomy): domain Eukaryota; kingdom Metazoa; phylum Chordata; class Chondrichthyes; order Orectolobiformes; family Ginglymostomatidae; genus Ginglymostoma; species Ginglymostoma cirratum. Next base: position 44,550,257 of record JAHRHZ010000112.1, on the reverse strand, counting down.
ATCCAAGAGGCTCAGTAACCTGGACACTGTAGAAATTCAGCCCCCAATAATTATACTCTATCACACTCACTGGCTCAATACAGCTCCCTGAGAAACTGGGGCAGTGATACAGATACAGCAAAAACATTGGGTGCTGCACGTTCTAAAGGAAGCAAGAGAAGTATGGTGAAGGTGGAGGAGAATGCTACCCTACAAAGGCTGGAAGCTTAACATGATGATACGGTCATACTGCATGGAAATAGACCCTTTGGTTCAACTAGTCCAAACCAACCAAATTCCCCAAACCACTCAATTTCCATTTGCCTGCATTTGGCCCATATCCCTCCAAACCTTTCCTATTCATGTACTTATCCAAATGATTTTAAATGTTTTAACTGTACCTGCATCCACCATTTCCTCTAACAGTTCATTCCACACATGAAGCACTCTCCGTGTAAAAAAAGTTGCCCCCATTTATCCTTTGTAAATGTTTCTCCTCTCACCTTAAAAATATGCCCTTAGTTTTGAACTGTTCCACCTTAGGGAAAAGACCCTTGCTATTCACCTTATCGATGCCCCTCAATATTTTATAAACCTCTATAAGGCCACCCCTCAACCTCCTATGTTCCGGTGAAAAAATTCCCAGCCTCTCCAGCCTATCTTTATGATCCTTACCCTCCATTCCCTGGTGGATCTTTTCTGAACCCTCCCCAATTCAATAATATCCTCCCTTTAGACCTGTAGGGGTGCATCTGAAAAGAGGGACACTGGTAGAGCATCAAGCACATACAAAGGAACTGTAACAGATGATAGGAATTAGACAAGGTTTAACAGATGTCTAAGCTGATGCAGTGTTTTTACTTGTAGCAAGAGCAGACAACATATCTCAAACATCCAGAACTGTCAGGAACTTGAAGGAAGACTGTTCACATCCGATTTAGCATCAGCCGTTTCCAGTGAATCAATACCTGGCTATAACTTGAGTCATAGAGGCCTTTAGTGTTGGAATGAAGATAACATTGCCTGTTGATTCAAGACTCCACTTTCAGAGAGCTTGCATGAGATTTTCTCCAATTGCAGCTGTGTTTGTCTGCAGGTTAGTGGCAGCCTGACCCCATGCCATGTCAGAGAGAAGGAGGTGGGAGTGAAGATTCTGCCTTCATTCAGGACATGAGAGCAGAGGTGAAAGAAGTCAGTTTTGTAGTAACTGTGGAGTGTGTTTGTGGTTGGTGTCGTGGAGTAAAAGTGGTTACAGACAGTTGGCAGGATTGGGTAGGCGAGGCCAGGGAAGGATTTAGACACAATTATTTTAAAGTTGTGACATTAGGGACCAGGTGCCAGAGGATTGTCAGCAATGTAATGGATGCGATAACACTACCAACCACAGCCCTACATTTTACAGTTGTAATAATGGCCAAACTGTCAATGATTGCCAGCATTACAACTGTGAAACTGACAGCAACTACAGATATGTGTACACAGAAATTCAAAGGTCACTGTCAATGTTTTCCACCCTGTTCCACAGAATGTGTTGTGGAGGTCTGCATAGATGATGTTACCGATGTGAACCCATCTTTCAACTGATCCGAACTTCCCCTTTTAGGATGCAATACCGCAATAAAAATAAAATTGTGCTGTTGAATGGAAGGTAATTGGACTCTGACAATGTGCTAAGTTGTATGTAAGTCCACTGCTAAACAACTATCTGGAACACTTCATTTCTATATCAAGAGAAGGGATTCATAGATTTTTAACTTGAGCATATTTTTAAAGAGAACCTTCTTCCTGTGTGTATGTCTTAGTCTTTATTGTACTCTCTGTAAAATGTATAAAATTACTCAGTATGTTTTACTTCCGGGATTACTTCCTGTGAGAATTATTTAATATGATTGACTGCTGAACCCACTCAATGACATCATTGTTGCTGGATGCCTGAAGATTCCCTTGATATGGCACCAGGAAAGGGAAATCCATCATGGAGATCACTCGATCTTTGTGGGCAGATTTCTTTGAGGCCAGCAGTACAGGTCACCACTGACAGTGTCAGCAGAACCACTCCTACTGTAATTTGAGTGATTCAAATCTTTAGGGTTATGTGCCATTACAAACACAGGGAATGAAAAAGCTACAGTTTTTAAAACTCAGCCTGTTTGGGACAAAATGCTGCACTGCATTAATGTGCCTCCTGGCTTGTGGTAGCCATGTGACCTATACCACGGGGCACAGACAGGGGGAATGCATCTTGCAGTTGGTTTCAATAAAGTGACATTACTTGTCTTGACAGTTAATAACATGATGTATGAAGTGAAGCTGAGGTAGAGTATTGAAGAAACAAAAACGGAAATTGCTGGAAAAACAGTGCAGCATGTGTGGAGAGAAATCAAAGTTTAACATTTCGGGTGGAGTGACCCTTCCTCTAAACCCTGTTGAGGACCCAGGTTCTGAGGAACGGTCACCCGACCCAAAACGTTAACTGTGATTTCTCTTCACAGATGATGCCAGACCTGCTGAGCTTTTCCAGCAATTTCTGCTTTTGTTTCTGATTTGCAGCATGCACAGTTAATTCAGTTTTTATTGAGTATTGAAGATCTGTTTTAAAAAAAATCCACAGCCACTGACAATCACAGGAGCATTTAGAGCCGTGTAAGCAATTGCAGTAATCTAAAATAAATTGTGAAGAACAGATAAGCAAGCCACAACTGAAGCACATTGGCTGCAACTCCTCTCTCTTAACACCAATCGAAATGAAACATGACATGAAGAGAACTGGCAGTTTTTCCACAACAATCGCAAAATGACAAGTAATTACACTTGCAGCATTCATAGAATCGTACAATACAGAGGGGGCTCCTTGGCCCAACAAGTCAAAAATACCTTACTGCCTACACTTGTCACACTTACCCACACTAGACCCATAGCCTTGAATGTTGTGACACTTGAAGTGTTTGTCCAAGCATTTTTTAAAGGCTGTGAGGTTTCCCACCTCAACTACCCTCCCAGGCAGGGCATTCCAGATTCCCGGCATCCTCTGGGGTATAAGCCTTTTCCTTAAAAACTCCTTCTAAATCTCCTACTTTTCACCTTAAAATTATTCCCCCTTGTTATTAACCCTTTTGACTAAGGGAACAGCTGCTTTCTATCACCCTGTCTGTGTTCCTCAAAACCTTATATATCTCTATCAGGTTCCCCTTCAACCTTCTCTGCTCCGAAGGAAACAGCCCGAGCTTATTTAACCTCTCTTCATCACTGAAATGCTCCACCCCAAACAACTTAGTGGATTTCAAAATAAATCTCTCTGAAGGTTAGAAAATAACACACAGCAGTAATTTTAAAAGCCTTGTAGGCACACTCTAACCCCCAAGTAAATATAACTTATGGCCAGTACATGCTCCATATTAGGGCACAAGATGAAATAGAGACCATTGATCAATATGTGCCAACATTAACAGAGCTTGTAATATTCTGTGACTTTACACAACAAAAAGATGATCCAATGAAAGACAGGATTATGGTATGCATAAAAGATTCTAGCTACTGAGAAGGAAGAAACCCACTTTGAGGAAAGTGATCGAAACATTACTGAAACTCTGATGTAAATCAGCAACAAAGCATGTTCAAGGTAGAACTGACCAGGTTTGCATTAGGCTGATGGACATTCCAGGCCAAAATTGCATAAAAATCATGGAAAATTACAACATTTAAAAGGCATCTGGATGGGTATATGAATAGGAAGCATCCAGAAGGATATGAGCCAAATGCTGGCAAATGGGACAAGATAAATTTCGGATATCTGGTTGGCATGGATAAGTTGGACTGAAGGGTCTGTTTCCGTGCTGTATGTCTCTCTGACTCAATGAGAAAAGGCTGGATACAAAGTCTGTGGAAGATGTCACACAAAGGAAAAGAATGCTTATCCAGCATCGTGAGAGCGTACTTTTCACTGAAAAAAAACAATCCATTTTGCGAAAAAGTGTATGGCTTGGAGAAAGCACAACAACTGAGTACAGATGGCCAGTGGAAAAATATCAGTGAAAGTCTCTGACCACTCACTGGACACAATACAACCAATGGTTCAGTCAATTTAAGAGATGACAAATAGTTTGTGACTGTCAGAATGATGACTCTGGTAGGAGAATATCAAGTCCAAGTTAATATAAAGTTAATATAAGATAAACACACGTCATGCAACATAATGACCTTGAAAGACCTGTGCAACATGGCTGAATGTACTGATCCAAGAATGAAGCCCTTGAAGATAAGTTGGAGGCTACACGAAGGCACCACACTCATTCCAAGGGGAGAAATTATTCTTGTGTTCCAATATAACAGCAAGAATGTAAATCTAAGAGTTCCAGATCATAGATGTCAAGCGAAACCTCACTTTACAGCCAGAGCAAGTTTGAAGCTGGGATTCATAACCATCAATGTAACAATGAAGTTTGTAACATGTGCTAGCGCAGTAAGTCATTGATCGTAGGAAAGCTCCTTGAGAAGTACAACAATGCTTGCAGTGTCTTCCAGGAGACCTTCGCTTCAAGGTAGATGAGCTTTCAAAACCAACTCAGCATCTGCCATGAAAAGTTCCAGCTGCAGGTGGTAAGGAAGGGAGTAATCCTGAAAGTGACAACATCTACAGCATGAATTAGCAACACAGTAGCAGAGAAACAACCTGAAAAGCTAAGAGTAACCATCAACCCACAGGATCAAAGTAAAGTTCTAAAGAGATCTCACTACCCCAGACCAACTATTGAAGGGATTTTGCCATAACTTACAATGCCATAACTGTCAATCAGAAGGATGGCACCAGCAAATGCAACTGGGCAAAAGCAGCAGCTTTCTAACTATGTTATGAACGCCCTTTGGGAGATACAGATGGTTGCTTGTGGCGTTGGCATTTCCCTTGCTCTAGAGGAATATCAAATGCTGACAATATCCAGTAGTTAGTAATCTTTCCAGAGTGGAAGCTATGCTTGATAATCTGTTAGTTTATTTAGAGATACAATGGAAGAAGCCGTTGCCAACCATGATCACTGTCGAGTGTACCTGCTAGACACAGCTCCTCAGGTGAATGTGGAACTGAAAATGAATATTAAAGATGTCGGAAGTCAAGTACACAGGTCAGGTACTGACAGCAAAAGGGCTTCATCCAAATCCTGAAAAGGTGAGAGCTGCAGTGACCAACAGATAGAAAAGCAGTGCAATGATTTGGCACATTCACCAACTTTTTACTAAAGCTGCTGCGCAATTTGTCATTGGACTATGAAGAATTGCATGAACTGATTGCCAAGATGGTGCAGTGGTACTGGGGCACAGAGAAGCTGTGTTCACTAACACCAACAGAACCTGCTGAAATACTGGGATGTAACTGACAACGTCACACTGCAGTATGATACCAACAAAACCGAACTGGATTACTTATCTTTGATTTTTAACTTCTCCCTGTAGCAACCTCAGGTAACATTTACATTTCTGGCAACATCTGATCCTAAGAAGAGTCATAATAGATTCAAAACATTAACTCTGTTTCTTGAACTGCAGATACTGCCAGACCTGCTGAGTTTCTCCAGCACTTTGTGTTTGTTTCTGATTTCTAGTATCAGCAGTTTTTGCTTTTATCTGAGAACTAAAATGCTGAAGTCCAATTATACCTTCTTCAGAAATCTCCGCAATTTCACTTTGGAATGGAATAAACACTTCACAAAAAGAAAATCCAGACATTTTCCAAAACAGGAGGTTTTGTCGCCCCAAGCGTACAGATACTGGGGTGATGTTCCCACCAAAGCAGTACGAGTGCACTCTTTAGTAAAAGGGAAAATTCAGCCTTTGCTGGTTTCATTTATTTCCCTTTTACCGCCACAGTAATTGTCTCCATCACCAACTCAGCATTTTTGAAATCGTAGCAATTGAGGTATTCCAGTATTTATTTTGCAGATGTTAATTAATTTTGCACGCTTTGCCATTCAGTCATTCCCTGAAAGAATTACAGTTTCACTGGTGCATGCAGCATTGATTAGTGATCAACTACGTTGGAAAAATGTTGAATTTCTTTTCTTAGAGGGTCAATAGCGTTTGGAATTCTCTCCCCAGTGGATGACCTGGTCATTGAAATACACTAAAGGCTGAGGTGGACAGATTAACACATGAGTCAAGATTTATCAGCGAGAGGACAGGAAATTAAAGTTAAGACCATATCAAACCGGGCATGATCGCATTGACTTCTTATATTTGTATGTCTATCTGCATAGTTTTAAAGCAAACACTCCTAAAATTCCACATATAGAAGAACCGTAAACTTTTGTGTAACCGTGTGTCCATTACAGGAACAGGAGGTGACCATTCAATTCCTCAGCCATTCATTTAGATCATAGATGATCTGTCATTCTAGCCCTTCATCAGAAAAATTTTTCTGATGAAGGGTTTAGGCCCGAAACGTCAAGTTTTCCTGCTCCTATGATGCTGCTTGACCTGCTGTGTTCATCCAGCCCCATGCTTGTTATCTCGAATTCTCCAGCATCTGCAGTACCTTTTATCTCTGATCTGTCATTCTTCTGCCTTTGTTCAATAACCTTTGATATCTTCATTTAACAAAGGTCTGTTCTGATCACCATTTTGAAAATTGTAATTAACCCAACGTCCTCAAGCTTAAGGAAGTGGGTTTGATATTCCTCCACTTTTTTGAGTGAGGAAATGCTTTCCCATTTTCACTGAATTCCTTCAAAAGAGCAAATAGTTTCTATATCGCTCCTAATGAATCCAGTAATTGTGTTACATACTTCAAATAGAGCATCTAGAGACTCAAATTGATTTAACCTTCCCTCATAATTAGGATGAGTAATTATTTGTGGTAGGGAATTGGAGTCGGGTTTTTTGCCCTTGCATATTATGATAACAGTAGACACTTGGAAGGTGATGTCACACTGAGTTAGCTTTTGTTAGTTCAGTGATGGCACATTGATCAAAGTCGCCAGAATCTAGTCCTGGAATTACAATGAAATGTATCTGCATTCCAACATTTGATATCCTCTTCTGAAATTCCTGCCTCAGCAGATTTAGGAGCACCGTGTGCTCATACAAAATTAATGGGTTCACACTTAAACTAAAGTAGTGGAGATGAATTTCAAACAAATGTGTAAAGCGTTTGTTTGCTGATACGTCACAGCCTACTTTCCAGGCCTGGTGTTTCAGTTCTGGACTGCTTTGAATTTAAAGTAGTGGTCGAAGTTTAAAATGATATAGGCACTGTTTTTGTTTACAGCAGGTGAATGTAAGCTGTACATTAAGAATAAAATAATTCTGCAAAGTTGTTTGAATGGAGAATCATTCATCTCCATTCTTATTACCAATCAACTGAAAATACACAGAGAAATTAGTCAGAGTAAAGTGTATTCATGTTTCCTATTTGGTGTGTGTTATGAAAGGTGTGAATTATACTTGTATTAATATCATTCAGAGAGTTTGGATTTCAAACTAGTGGCAAATTGATGTTGGTTACTTTTGAGAAGGGTTTTTAAAAAACTCTAGTCAGAGAGTCCTTCCAGAACTGTGACCTAATCCAGTATCTATCAGGAGAGCAGGTGTTTGTGAGCCCCCTGGAGTGTTAAAAGGATGTATGCTAAGGTGTTTACAACAAAAACAGTACACAATGAAAGGCATTACTTTGCTTTTAGTTTAGAATAATCAGGATTGATTGTAGCTTGGAAAAGCCCAGATATTGAAAGCTTCAGGTTAGTTTTGGAGGAGATCCAACTGCGGTCAGGACAAATATAATATTTCTTCCAGAAGGATGTATAAGACAATTCAGGGAAAGCTCCGTTACTTTTGTTTAAACATTTAGCTTGTGAAACTTCTAGACCAGGAATATTTGGTTAGAAACCACCAGGGTGCACAGTGGCCCAGTGGTTAGCACTGCTGCCTCACAGCGCCAGAGACCTGGGTTTGATTCCAGCCTTGGGTAATTGTCTGTGCGGACTTTGCACATTCTCCCCGTTTCTGCATGGGTTTCCTCCGGGTGCTCTGGTTTCCTCCCACAGTCCAAAAATAAATGTGCAGGGTAGGTGGATTGGCTGTGCTAAATTGCCTGTAGTGCCCAGGGATATTAAGGTCAGGTGGGTTAGACATGGGAAGCACAAGGGTAGGGGAATGAGTCTGGGTGGGATGGTCTTCAGAGGAGCGGTGTGGACTTGTTGGGCCAAATGGCAATTTTCCGTACTGTAGGGAATCTATGATTATTAAACAACCTGGAAAATGTAAGCTTTCTGTTTCATGAGTATTCATGTAAGAAGACTTAACTGCTTCTCCCCAGTTCTGCCCTTTGAACCGTAAATTTGAAACTAAAGATTTGATATCGAGTGGTAATTTATGGAGTCATTGAGTTATACAGCACAGAAACAGAGCCTTCAGTCCAACTCGCCTGCACCAGCCAGACATCCCAATCTGACCTAGTCCCATTTCCTAGCTTTTAGTCCATATCCCTCAAAATCCTTCCTATCCATGTACCCATCCAGATGCCTTTTAAATGTTGTATTTGTACCAGCCTCCACCACTTTCTCTGGCAGATCGTTCCAGACATGCACCATCCTCTGCATGAAAAAGATATCCCTCAAGTCCTTTTTAATCTTTCCCCTCTCACCTTAATGATTTACAGTCTGTACTGAACCAGGTGGACCATGGTTTGATAATGATCACAGAGTCTGCTAAGGACACACGTGCTGATATGCTATTCTGGTGCTGTTGATGCCCCACAATGTTTTGAGTTGGTCAATATGTCTTTGTGTCGAGATAGATATACTCCACTTAATACTGAAATAGTGCATCACTACATAATAATGGATTCTTCATGCTGAAGAATAAAGTTTTAGCATCACAAGGACAATGCATTGATCGCCTTTGTGAATATTATTATTGCCATGTCTGCGACAAATTGATTGTGGCAGATGAGATGAAGTAGCTTCCTTCTGTGTGTTGACTCAATTTGGCACTCCTGGGTCGGTTTTGCTGTGCAGGTGAAATTCCTTTGTTCTTTATTCATTATAGCTTCTGCCACTAATGTTCCACATAGTTCATCACCAGTTGAGGGTAATTGATGGTTCCCTTGGCTTTGTTTGACCTGAAGCCGTAAGAATTCACAACATCCTGAGCTAATCTTTCTGATCCCAGATCATTCCACCTAATTGTAAATGCTGTTTGCTTACCTCTAATAGCTTTATTCTGAGGTGAACCAGGATCTCTGCCCCCTTTAAAATTTAGCTACTTAGCCTACACAGTTTATTTCAAATTGTTTATCCTTTAAATTATTTTTTGTGTTATCCATGCAAATAATTCATCATAGAACAAAGACTGCATGCAAAAATTCAAAATATTAAAAAAACTGGATATAAAATTAGCTGAGTGATAAAAACCAGAGAGCAGTGGTCAATGGATATTTTTCTGGCTGGAAGAAGGTTTATACTGAAGTTCCCCAGAGTCCGTATTGGGATCCTTGCTTTTCCCGATATATATTCATGCTCTAGATCTTGATGTCTGGGAACAATTCCAAAATTTGTAGGTGATAGTAAACTTGAAAGAATTGTAAACTGTGAGGAGGACAGTGTCAAACTCAAAAGGACATTGACAAGTTGTATCTGCAGTTCTACTATCTCCTGACAAGTTGATGGATAGGTGGTAGATGAGGTTCCGTGAAGAGACATGTGAGGTGATGCAGTTTGGAAGGACGAATGTTAATATAAAATTCTAAAAGGGACACAAGGACAGAGGAACAGATCATTACACAGATCCTTGAAGGTGGCAGGACAGATGGAGAGAGCAGTTAATAATGCATACAGTGCTTTCAGCTTTATTAATGAGGTATAGAGTAAAAGAGCTGGAGGTGGGGAATGATGTTGAACTTGTACAAGACACTTGTTAGACTTCGGTTGGACGATTGTGTACAATTGTGGGCACCACATCATAAGGAGGACATGAATGCATTGGAAAGGGTGCAGAAACAATTTTCAAGACTAGTTCCAGAAATGAGAAATTTCAGTGATGAGGATAGATTGAAGAAGTTCGAACTGTTTTCTCATTAGAGAGAAGAAGACAGCGGAAATTTAATAGAGGTTTTAAAATCATGAGTGCACTATATAGTATACTATAGTAGATACTTCAGTAGATAGAGAGAAGCTGTTCCCACTCGTAAAAGAAAGAAAAAGTGAGAAGGCATCGATTTAAGGTGGTGTCAAATGAAACAAGGGTGGTGTGAGAGAAACCTTTATCACACAGCGAGTCATTGGAGTATAGAATGCACTGCCTAGGAATATGGTGGAGGCAAAGTCAGTGAGCATTCAGTGGGTATTGGATGATTATTTGCTTGGACATATTGTGCAGGGATATGGAAACAGGCAGGAGATTGGCACTAACCAGTGCAGGCACAATGGGCCGAATGGCCTCTTTCTGCATTGTAATAATTCTGTGATTCTCTGATATTAAAGAAGCAGTTTAATTTTTTTTAATAACAGGCATGAAACCTAAATGGTTATTTTCCTATTGGCAGCCCACAAATGACCAGGTTTATGAAATCTCTGGTGAGATTTGGATTTGAATCACAGTAAAGGGAATGGTGTTGGGGAATAGATGAAATTTTGATTTGCTGTGTATTTTAAGATCTTTCAAACTGTGTTCTACATTTCGATGGTTTTGTTCTGTTAGTTTTCTTGCATAATAAACTTCTGTTTTATTGTTAATGAAAATCTACCACCGTGTGTGCCAATAGTTGTGAGTAACCATCACACTTAATGAAAAAGTATGATCTATCAAGCCAGGTTTCAGTTTGGGATCTGAGTTTCCCTATAGTAATATTAGCTGGGGTCATATCAGCTGAAGAAATAACTCCACTTTGGAGTGTTTTATTTTCTAACCAAAAATTGTGGTCATTGTTCAGTAGCCAACTGCTTGTTTGAAATCATCTTTCGGTGACATACAGATAGAAATCTTCATTCGACATGCCCTCCTAATGCTGGAACTGCCCTGATTTCTCTGATACAAAATATTTGCCCTCACTTAGCACATTTCAACTCCCAAATGAGAATATAAACACATGTATTCCTTGCAAATCCAAGTTTAGATTCTAGGCAACCAGCAATCATTATCATCAATTGAATCAGTTTTGGGTGTTATAAGTTATAAGTTTGTCATTTGAAGAAAATTTTGCCCAAAATATATATCTATTTTGAAAGCATCTGTTTTGATAGGATGGATTAGATATTGAGGCTGGTGTGCCCAAGGGAATTAGACCATTTGAGGCTGTGTTTTATTAATATCCTTCTGTAATGTAGCTGTGGTATTCACCTCACTTACAGCATAATTCATTCATTAAACTTCCTCCATGTTCATCGACAGGAGAGTTCACTCCAGAGATGCAACTGAGAATACGACAGGAGATAGAAAAAGAGAAGAAGGTGGAACAATGGAAGGAAAACTTTTTTGAGAATTACTATGGCCAAAAGTAAGCAATTTCATCATATTTTGATCGCTATTTTGCCTCTTATTCTAGTATATCATTTTTGGGGTAAAACGGGATTTAATTTTGAGTGAAAGATTCCTGGTCAGTCATTCATTGGTGGAATCGTCAACAATCTTACCTAAGATTACAAAGGGATTTTGATCAATTGGGCAATAGACTGGAGGGTGGCAGTTGGAATTTAATTTGGATAAATGTGAGGTATTGCATTTTGGTTAAACAAACAAAGGCAGGACATTAGAGTTAATGGTAGGGCGCCAGGTGGTGTTGTCGAACAGAGAAACCTATGAGTTCAGGTACATAGTTCTTTGAAAGCTGCATCACAGGTAGACAGTATGGTTAAGAAGGCATTTAGCATGCTGGCCTTCATTGCTCAGACATTTGAGTAGAGGAGTTGGGATGTCATGTTGAGGTTGTACAGGACGTTGGTGAGGCCTCTTCTGGAGAACTGCATGCAGTTCTGGTTGCCCTGCTATAAGAAAAATATTATTAAAATGGAGGGAGTTCAGAATAGATTTACCAGGATGTTTCTGGGACTGGAGTTATAAGGATAGGCTAGGAACTTTTTCACTGGAGCGTAGGAAGTTAAGGGGTTATCTTATTGAGGTTTATGAAATCATGAGGGGTATGGATAAGGTGAATAGAAGGAGTCTTTCCCCCAGGGTGGATGGGTTCAATACTAAGGGACATATTGTTAAGGTGAGAGGAAAAAGATTTAAAAGGGACCTGAGGGCAACGTTTCACACAGAGGTTGGTTTGTACATGGAATGATCTACCTGAGGAAGTGGTAGATGCAGATACAGTTACAACATTTAAAAGACATTTGGATAAGTACATGTATAAGAAAGGTTTAGAGGGATATGGGCCAAACACAGGCAGGTGGGATGTGATTATTTTGGGAAACTTGGTCAGTGTGGACTAGTTGGTCTGAAGGGTCTGTTTCCACGCTGTATGACTCTGTGACTCTATTCATGGTGCTGTTGTACAGTAGATGCTGGTTTGAGACAGCAGTATGAGCCAGAGTTTTAGTTAGAGTGTCTTCTTAAATAAAGAGAGACATTCTTTCAGTAGAAAGGCAAAAGAAAAACTTTATTTAATATAGTCTTGAATAATTAATTGTAAAATTTTCGTTTGCATTATGTAGACAATTACAGCTGCCATTTTCACATTTGCAGGCTATAAATATGTCCTAAAGCCCAAAAAATTCACAGTGGTCTAATCTCTGTGCAAAGCTTTTTCAGATTTTTCAAATAAATCAAGAAAGACAACTGATCAATATGCTAACACTTCTGCAGTTGTGGACATGTATGGACCGCATTTGATTGACAATGTTTGCAAAAATATCAAATTGATCATTTGATATAAATTATTGTTACACACTAGTCCACTTTTACTGACGAGATCACTAACTTTAACTGACATTATATTGAGAGAAGTCTAATCCAGAGGTGTTCATAATCAGTTTTTATTTTGTGGATAATTGAAGTATAAAGTGTTATATGTACAGGCATGAAAGTACTGAACACAAGTTTAAAAAGTCCTTTTAGATTTTTAGTTGTTTCTGACACTTTTTTGCAAATAACTTAAACATTTTGCAGTTCTGGCATAAGTCTGGAAGACTCCGAAAAGCTGACTTCATTGTCGAATAATGTTGAGGATCATCAACATCATCCATCCAAACAACCCCCTCTTCAATCAGTCACAGAAGAAACTTCTATCAAGGCAGAGACACCAGCTGAGCCAAAAGAAGGAGCTGACATCAAAGCAATAACCAAAGAAGAAGGCATGCTAATAGTAGAAGCAAAGGTTGAAGCAATAGAAAAATCTCCAGTCTCTTCCAAACAGTGTTGCAGCAAATCATCTCCAGATATTAAAACCCATCAAGATGATAAACCTTTGGAGATTAGTACTCCGTCTGAGAAGAAGGTGGACCTTGAACTGACTCCTTCAATGTTACAGCAAGATAATCAAACTCCAAAAGTAGGTTCTGTTATCTCCCAAGAGGCTAAAGCCTCAGTACTCAAGGCAGAATTAGACCAAAACCAGTCCAAGTTAGAGAGTTCAGAAACATCTGAAAATAAAGAGCCTGAGGCTGTAAATTCAGTGGAAAGCAAGACCCCTGAGTCTTCTAAGAAAGACCAAGTTCTAAAATCTACTGAAGAAATGGAAGCTATTGCAGAGAGTCTTAAAAGGAAGTCTACCAGTGAAGAAGATTCTCTGCTCAGTCCTGAGAAAAGGCCTCGTGTTGTGGACACCCAGTTATTTCGGACCCCACCTAAGGACTTTCCCAGAAACAAAGATGAGCCACGTGAACTCAAAGTCCCACCTCTTAAGGTACTTGAAATCTTGCTGTTTACCTCATCCAGGTTTTATCCCAGGTGCGACAGACAATGCACAGCGTTCTGTCAGGTTGATGGGTATAATCAGCCATCAGTCAAAGAACCAATGGGGAACCATACTGTACACAGGCTTGATGTGACCATCATCAGCCTTTCCCCACTAAGTGGGTCCCTGGTGACAGAAATCCACTCCAATCTGCCAGCTAATGAGAAGCTGCCATCTCCTCATGATGTCAGGTCCCTACATCAAACACAGACTGCCTGATAAGAATAGACCTACACTCACGCGCACAGGCTAGTTGCTCATTTAACCCCTGAGCTGCCAGTAAATTGGAGTGGGCTCAGGTGTTAATTAGCTTATGATTTAATCCAATATATAATACCTCCATCCCCTGCCACCCCACCATCAGCAGCTGGGATGTCCATATCAGGCCTCCACTTCATCAGAGAAGATTGGCCATTGCCAGAAAACTGGTGCAGTGCCCTTCCCTTGATTAGGTGGTGATAGCAGCATGTTTCCCACCACATCAGGACTGCATTCAGTCCAGGCCACTGTTAGAGAGAGAGGGACTCTTAGTCAACATGACATAACTTAAACTATGATGTCACTAGGAAACAATATATTTCTGGATGAGTCTGACATTGATGTTATGGACATACTGATTACAAAGAGATGGTGAATCTGTAATAAATGGAAATATTTATATCTGGAAAGAAAATTTGTGTGGAAACACAGAAGGATGCAACTCAGAAAGAGATCATTCTATCTATGTTGCCTGCACTGAGCTTTTTTTTGAAAATCTCATCCAGTTTGCCCCGCTTACGTGTTGTTACACCAAAGCACACCAAATCTTTTGCAATCTATATCCAGTTTTCTTTTGGAAGTTATTGTTAAACCTGCTGCTACAGCACATTCTAAACAACTCACTGTGTGAAACTCTCAGTTCAGGTGCCTTTGCCAAATATTTAAATCTGTGTCCTCTAGTTACAATCCTTTTACAATCAGTTTCTCAGTGTTTACTTCCATAAACATTTTGAACACCTCTATGAAATTTTCTTTTAAACTTCCCCCTTAAGACGAATGATCAGAATTTTTGTTGTGTCTCTTTACCAGTGAAGCACATCATCCCTGCTACCATTTCCTGTGCACGCTTCCTTATGGTCTTGACAGCTTCCTGAGAGTGTGGGTGTCCAGAATTGTTACAACACTCCATTAAGGCGCAAAACAGTGTTTTATGCTGGTTTGCCAATACACCGTCGCTTTTCTATTCTGCACCTCTCTTTATAAAGCAATGAATGTGAGTGTATTGCAATACCACATTACAATTTATTTCACAGACACCCAAATAAGCTCAGAGTTTCTTTAGAAGGTCTCTGCAAACTGTTTAATTTCCCACATTGCATGTTATGAGAGGTCAATCAGGAACTATGTACTTTCACTTTGGTTTTAAGCTTCAGTGAAGGACATGTTAAGTCTTAGGTTTAAGAAACTGTGTGTAAGTTTAACACCAGTTAAAATCCATGCAACAGTGGGCAGAGTTTTATACTTGGCTGCCCAGTGGGACTGTGACTGAGAGTTTAGGATCACAGGAAGCCAGGCTGTGCAGGGATTTTCGATTGGAAATGAGCCCCTATGAAGGAAACAGCCTCCCTTATTTTCCCACCCAAAGCCTGAGCAGATTTACCCGCTGACATCCTGCCACACTAACCTCAAAAATACGACAAGGCAGTAAGTGGCCCGTTAAGAGCATCAATTGATTGGGGCAGGAGGCTTTCTGAGGGCGTGCCTGTTGCCTGGTAAATTGAGGCAGACAGGCATCAGGAAAAGCATCCACAGGGCTTTACAAAGCTCTTGACATACTCACTGGAGACTATGGAATTCTGCTCTTTGTTTCTGCCTCTGTTTTGGTGTAAAGCTCAGTAAGCAGACGATTGTTCTTTTAATCTTCTTTCTTTTAAATTCCTTCTAGATTCCAGTCTCAAGAATCAGACCTGTGCCTACCCAGACTAGTCAGGTCTCTCCAAGGGCCACTTTCCCACAGCTCGTCATTAGTCCTGGGAGAACTGGAGCCAGGACTCTTGCAGACATCAAAGCTAAAGCTCAACTGGCCAAGGCCCAGCGGGCAGCAGCAGCAGCAGGAGGAGGAGCAGTTCCAGGCCCAGGTCCAGGGGGAGGGAGTGGAGGGGGTGGAGGGACTGCGCTCACTAAATCTTCAGGACAGGGGAGCACCTTGGATGTGGACGGAACTGGAGGCAGGAGAGGTGTTGGAGGGTCCTTGTTTGATAATTCAGGACAACACTCCAGAACACGCCCAGAGGCTGCAACCAAGGTCCCAACCAGTATGGCTACGAGAACACAATTACAGCAAGCCCCCGAGGCGCAGTGCCTACCTGCAATTAGCAATGCAGGCCCCAGCAAATCCTCAACCACAATGACCACACCAGCATTAACATTATCATCAAGTGCACATACACCAACATCTGCGACTTCACTGCCATCCTCACACACCTGCCCAGTGACAACAAACAGTACAGCAACAAAACCCACTCCTGTTCCATTGCAGACACAAACTACAAACCAGATTCCCAGTGCAGCCTTGACACAGGTTTTGAAACCTGGACCTGTTTTCAGAGATTCTGAGTATGCAAAGACGGCAACTCAAAGCTCAGGAAATTTTGCCGTGCACAGTAAAGCAGGTGAAGTGAGTACTCAGCCTTTGACAGACTCTAATGTTAGAGTACCAGATGTAGACAGAAAGCTGCTTTCTGAGACTCAGCTGCCTTCCCTTTCACAGAGGAGCCATCAGGTTCCAGCTTCTGCCAGTGTCTTTGTCACAACAGCTGGTTCTATTTCTGTGGCAGCTGGAGACACAGCTGGCACTATAGACGGGGCTTTGCTAGTGTCTGAGGCAATGACAAATGTAGAAAGCCCTGTAATTACACCTGCTACATCTACACCTTTACTTTGCACCTCACATGATGTACCTAGCCTTAAAGCACAAGAACCTGTTTGTGGAACCATACCAAAAATGAGTTCCTCCATCCCTGCAAATAATCCATTGGTTACACAGTTGTTGCAGGGGAAGGAAGTGTCACTGGAGCAATTCCTGCCAAAGCCTCTAACCAAAGCAGAGATGAAGCCTGTATATCAGTTTCCGAAAACTTCACTCGACCAGAAAATGAAGCCGTTGCCTGATGGCACATTGGTAGTATCTGTGACTATGGCAAGTGCCACCACTGTGATTCGGGACTCTGGTGAGGTACCTACTGACCTGATCAAAGGAAGAGAAACTCAGACGGTACCAGAGCAAGTTGTTGGATCAGTTGAGCAGCAGAGACAGCAAGAGCTGTTTGAACAGGCTGCAAAGCAGAGTTCTACCAGTGAAGAGCAGCAGACCAGGGCTACTGAGCCAGTCTGTACTCAATCAGAAACGCTCAGCAGCACAACCCAAGAGAGAATACAGCCAGCCGCTCTGAGTAACGTGCAGAGCCAGACCTTAGCTCCAGTGTCTTTACAACACGATATCAACAATTCAGCTTTTCCTTCCACAGGGGCTTCAGTTGGTCAAAGATCGAGGTTTGGTTTGATGGGGACAAAGTCTGCCCTTAAACCGGCTGTATCTGGTCACTATCTCCTGAACACAGCAACGTATGGAAGAGGTTCAGAGAGCTGGAAAAGAGCCCATGTTCAGAGTACTGAGGCTCATATTGGTATAAATGGCCTGGTGGAGACATCTGACGGTGAAGTTAAGGAGGACAGAGTAAAACAAGCGGATGGTAGCATTCAGGTAGCATCAGAACCAATAAACAGCTCAGTGTCCTGTCATCCTCCACCTGTACTAATTAAAGCAGAGCAAGATTCCACCCAGATGGGTGACAGCATTGCCTGCCCTCAACTAGATCATTTGTCCAGCGGATATTTGAAAGTGGAAGCCCCCACACATGAATATAGACACACTGGAAAGGAGAACACTCCTTTACTGGCTCCTGCACAAATGGCTGGTATATCTGTGACTAAAGAATTCTATCAGGGACTCCAGTCAAACTTAGCCCATGTTGGTGGTGGCAAATTAATGCAGAGCCACCAAGACCCTTACAGGATATCCAGCCTATCTGTAGGATTTCAACAGCCTTCTCAGCACCAAGAGAAGCTTCCCGCTTCAGGAAACCGTGCAAGTTCCCAGTTTGCATTTAAACCAGTTCAGAGTAGTAGTATCAATGTTCCTTCTGTTTCATCTGTAAACCATTGCTCCACATTGACAGGAATGTCTGTGTACAGCCAAGTCTCAAATAACTCCGGAAATATGGTGTCATTCTCCGTTACTGTGACAACACTTCCTGCTGGTCAGTCAATAAATACAAGCAGCCAATCTGCCCAAACATTTCCTGAAGGTGGTACCATGGACGATTCTCCTTCTAAATGTTATTGCAGGCTTAAAGCCATGATTATGTGTAAAGGATGCGGAGCATTTTGTCACGATGACTGCATTGGACCATCTAAATTATGTGTTTCTTGTCTGGTGGTACGATAAATAAACCTGGTTTCCTTCATTAGAAAGAAATTTATCTGGACTGGCATATGCCATGCACAAGAGAAATATCCAATCAAGAAAAAAGTTATATCAAATTTATTAACAATGGCACCTTTTTTCTAGGCTTCCTTGGCTGGTATGTGTTAAATGAGACAGAGTTTGCACTAAAGATCATGCTCAGATTGTATTCTATTTTTTTCAAACAAAATTTTGAACAGAAGTGAACAGGGTAACTAATGAAAACATATTTGATATATTATTTAAATGCCTGATCATATTAACAGGGCCCTCGTGTATTTTAGCCTTTTCTCCCCCCAACTTTCCCTTAGCTTCTAATACATTGACGTGAAAGAGCAAATGTGAAATTTGCACAGCCAGTGAACACTGCATTTGCTAACCTAATTTCTTCACCTCAGAACAAGATTGGTGAGTACAAGTTATCCAGGCTGGGCAGTGAACTTGCAACTTTTCATAATTAATACTTGTTTAGGTAGAATCTAAACTCTTAAATCCCAAAGCTGACACTTGTTGTTAATTGCTGCACTTGGGTTTCAATTGGAGAGATTGGCAAATGCTAAAATACAGGTAATACAGCTGTAATGTCAACAAGTAAAACTAAATACAGTCAGGATCAGAGTCTCCAGACTTTGTGATGAACTGCAGAGCATGTGCTGACATCAGGTTACTGAAGAAAGAACTGCACTGTTACTGAATTTAAATAAAACTCCATCAATCTGCTGTATCAAGCAGTAATCTTTTTAATACAAAATATTAGCCATCAGATCGTATTTGAAGATTGGATAACAAACTAATTGAGTATAATTTAGAAGGTGCAACTTTGGTTGAAGGTCTATATCATTAAGATTGTCACAGTGTAAACATACGAAAAACCCACGGTGATTGCATTGTATGTTTTCTCTTAGGAACTCTTTTGAACTCTCAATGCAAGGAATAATGAGGAGACAATAATAGGATTTTAATCGTTTCCATTTCCAGGAATAATAATAGGATAAATAGTTAAGGAATTTCCACCATATCAGTTTCATATTTCAATGACTTTATTTTAATATATGTATTAAAATAATTGTCCCAGCTGTCTCCTTTTGTCATAGAAAAATCTTTCCTTAATGAAATTTTGTTGATCAAAACCCTAGAATAGTATTCCAGACCAGCTCGGTGTCTGTGATATGATAAAGAGAAGCTTTTAGATCAACATTTAGTACTTACAGATACCTCAGTTTTTTGACGAGGGCATCATGCTGACAATTAAATCAGGAATAAACAGCATCGCTTAAGTTCAAGATTCTAACATAATGATGTTCACTAATCTGTTGGCTACACCAGAAGTCAGCAACGTTCCTCTTACTGTAAGAGGTGAGCACAGTGCAGCCTGGTAACTGATCATTACAATTGCCTATGACTTTCAGTAGATTTTACAGGGTGTCTATGATTTTTGGAACATGTGACAAAAAGGTTGAAAGGTTACAGACAGGTCTTGCAGTCGACAACTTTCTTTAAGGGGCCAACAAAATAACCTGATTTGTTGATAATGGCAAGTTTTTCTTTTCCTAATCTCCCTTTTAGTGTTGTTAAAAACAGTAAAGTCCAGCATTCTATAATTGTTCCTCGACACATGACAGTGGCTTACCAAGTTTTGTTTAATTTATGTCAGATCGGATTTTAACAGGGTTGTAAATCTTCCCACTGCTTCTTGTTGTCTTTGAAGACATTAATATTCTGCCTTTTAATGCAAATTTTTGAGGATCTATTGAGTAAATAGTAGAAAAAATGTAAAAAATAAATTAGGCCTATATATAGTTTTTAAAATAAAACTGTTTTTCACAAATACCAATATAGAAATCACTATTTTTAAAATAAACAAAGGATTTTTAAAGAATTTAAAAGATAAAGAACATTTCTTTCACTTTATATTGGTTGCACATCATGTTTTGTGTTAAAATCAAAAAGTGGCAAAATATTTAATATTTTGCCCCCAATAGTAATAACCTAAATAAAATCACCCCATGGCAGTTATAATAAAGTTGCATGGTCAGTAATATTGAAAATACTCAATACTTAAAACTGTATCAGTAAATGGTCTATGTTGTCATTAGAGGCAATTGGAATTATTGCCACATTATGCCACTTGTAAAGAACATAGAATCTTTATTTCTGGTATTGTCTTTCTTGTTACAGATTATATTTTTCTCTCAAAAAATTTTAAAACCTGTTCTTATAATGGAGAGTGTACATTTGAAATATAACTCCTGTATGAAATGTATTTTATCACCAGAACAACAGCAAATAAAGATAGCTGTTATATCCTTCGTGTTTGTAATCATGGAAATGTGGTTTGAAACTCCATATTGATGAATTGTATCGGTAAGTCATGTCCAGCATTGGGCTCTCAATGAGATCTGCCTTCAGGACTGGAGACAAATTCTCGATCACTGATACTTAGTTCTTCTCCACAGAATAATACATTCTAAATACTTACAAGTTAAATTCATCATTTCCACCATATCAGTTTCATACTTCAATGACTTTATTTTAATATATGTATTAAAATAATTGTCTCAGCTGTCTCCTTTTGTCATAGAAAAATCTTTCCTTAATGAAATTTGTGGAACATAGATTAGACCATAATTTTGAAAAGTCTTTCACACAAGGAGGTCACATTGGATGGGCAATATAACTATCTGCTGTTACACACACACATTGTTTTCAATGACAGACTCTTGTACAGCTGAAAATATGTGTTTTACCTGCCAATTTTCCCTCTTATATCATAATTTCATCTGGTATGACATAAAATTCATTCAGCTGAGAACAGCAGAATATAAGTGGGATAACAAGGTGTGGAGCTGGATGAACACTGCAGGCCAAGCAGCATCAGAAGAGCAGGAAGGCTGACGTTTCAGGCCTAGACTCTGCTTCAGAAGAAGGGTTTAGGCCCGAAACGTCAGCTTTCCGGCTCCTCTGATGCTACTTGGCCTGCTGTGTTCATCCAGCTCTACACCTTGTTATCTCAGATTCTCCAGCATCTGCAGTTCCTACTATCTCAAAAATATAAGTGGGACTTGTTAAACTTAAATTGTATTCCTTAAAGTACAAATATTTCTTAAATAGTAATTATACGTCTTTAAAGTCCTATTTCTAAATTTAATGAGTCTCCTTTTCTCATATGGAGCTTCTCCGTGTAAAATGTAACATGTATTAATTCTGAAATCTACTGATAAATATTTTCCAAACTAACCTTTCCAAAGTAAAGGAATTAATCTGTTGCACAGACTATATTTGTTTGTCATTTATCACAGAGCACTTTAAATGTTTCTGAGAAAATCACTAAATGATTTCCAAAAGTTCTTGCATGACGTTCAGCCCCAGTGCTCCATATTGCAATTTCGGTCAGTGAGAGTTACACCGATTATATTGTGCCATGCTGCGATTGTAAAGTACATTAACTGGTGACATGTATGTGAATAGAAGCACTTGCAATAACATGTTTACACACATAATCACTTGATTAGAGTTACTTATGCAGGCATCCCGACATGAAAAATATGTACAAATAGGAAACCTTTCCTTCCATTTGTGAGTGGATGATCTCTGACCAAAGGAACCAAACCATGCAGTAAACAGGAGACCAGCTGGGATTTGCTAGAGGAGGCATGGATGAGATAGATGCTACATACTCATCCAGCGCAAGGACAGTGCCAGGTATACTTAGACACAAACTGCAAATTATTTGCAGGGTGACATATCAAATCATTTCTGAGAGATTCACATAGATTGTGTTCTGGATATTCGGGAGAGATGCTACAACTTTGAAACTGAGGGACCACAATACAGATAGCCCATGGTCTCTGTAACAACCACTCTGTGGCAGTTCGCCAATCTATGTATCCATCTACACCGGATGGTGATTTCAGATTTGGACTTCTCAACATTGAGATGTTTACATAACATTGCAGACTTCAAAAAAAGGACTGCCAATCAGTGTTTTCCGTTCCATAACTAGTCATCATGGGCTAAACACTTCCAAAATCTACGGCAAAAGGCAACATGAAATTGGGTAGTTCCATAGACTTCCTCTCCCACCATTTTCTTCCTAAGTTTGGCAAAATGCATTTTCCAGTCCTCAATCCTGACTCTCATGTGCTAAAAGAAACCCCAGCTGCTTATCTCTGGTACAATATCAGTACAAAATGGACTAATGGCTTCTGCTGCTATATTGGCATTGGGTTGTTTGTAACTCTGGGACATGGTTCCTCCTATTTTGGGAGGTCCCTGTAGGAAGCAAAAGGGAATACATGTCAACATTAGGTACACAACTAAAATGCAGGAAGAAATGGCAGGGAGACAGTTTACTGCACATCAGAATTGTACCCTGATCCACAATTGTTCATTGTGAGCTGCAAGAGCCAAAGGTAAAATTTCCCTTTATTTACCTTTCTTATTGTTGTATTGTTATATAATGTGTCAATCAACTGGCTGGGAAATAGTGTAAGTAAAGGAGCGTGCATGAAGTAAGCTATACAATAATGTGGTTACATAGAGCAGCAGAACATTTGTTGCAATTTTCCCTCATTGGACCCTTTGCCTGCAATCTTTGGGGCAGTCCCTTTACACCTTTTGAGTGGTGAAGGGCTGGTTGGTTTGTTTGTTTACCTGGTTCGCCCTCAGTTACTATGTACACCTTCTACAAGCACGTGCCAAGCATATCATATTTCAAAATGCAGTGTTCCAGCCAAAAAGTTAGCAGTCCCCTTTCATAAATGCATAAACCAATTTGTTTCTGGAGATAGTTATCTTGTGATTATCCCCGCTAGAATTATGACTGAGCTATATGCTTGGTGTGCAGAGCAATGGGCTCCTGTGCTATCCTCGGTTATACCTCCTCAAAAAGTACCTGGAGCCTCAGTATCAGTGGGATTGAGGGAATGGGTAGAAAATGATCACCTGGCCAGTGACCCCCACATTCTGTGAAGGAATAAAAAATGTTCTTGCATTACTCTCTACCATCTATGATTTTCTAGTGGTTTCAGCCAAAACAGAATGTCACCTTCAAGATAGATGTGTAACAGTGTTTTAAGGGTTGCTGCATTTTCAGATACAACCCATACGGCTCAGCTAATGGGCGCAGTCAACTGATTCCAATTAGAAAACCAGTCTGGAACATCTCACCAGTTTTGATCATGTGTGGTTATGAAGGATTTGATTAGTTAGAGTGAAGATGTTTCCACTTTCTGTGCTACATGTTCTTTATGATGTGCACATTTCTCAAGCTTTTCCTAGCACCTAGACCAAAACTATAAAGTAGGAACAGTTACTCTATCATTCCTCCTTTCGATACGGAGTATGGTTCCAACATTTTCCACTTATTTCAGATTATAATTTCTTTTTCTCTCTCAAAAAATGTGCAACTAATTATATATATGTGACTATTATTATAAAATTAATGTTTCCGTTGGAGCATTTCAGCCTTACTTTTGAAAGTTACCTTAAATACAGTGAATATAGTATTCCAGAGAAAGTGATCATGCGTGAGAGGATACAACAATGTGATTTCTGGGGCTTTGCCCCATTGAAATAATGTATTGAATTTATAAAATTATTGCTTACAATTGATCTGGAATCTTCTAACTGCTTAGAATTACAAGAAGCCACCTCCAGCTTTTAATTTTAACTCTGAACAAAAATGGAATGGAACAATCTCTGTGGTGGGATCGTTGCTTTTGAAAATGAACGATGAGATTTCAAAGAAGTATTTCCATTTGAAAATGTTATCCTTTAATGCTTTACTTAAGAAATGAGTAACCATGATAATGAGGTTTGGGCAAATCCCAGACACACTAAGGATCACTGAGGAAATAAAATGGAGCAAATTGTTCAGCAAAATAATTTCCAGTCATCATAATGAATGTAAAGAGGGTGGGAGGTAACATACAGGCAACCCATTTCTTCCATAAGGTCAACATTACTTCATCAATATTTCCCAAGAAATGTATCTCATGGGGAAGAGAGTTATTCCAGAATTCAGAGATGAGTCCTTTATTGACGGGGGAAGAAACTGCAAGTAGCATATTCCAGTCCCCTGAGTGACATAGGCAATGTCGAGAAACTTAGGAAAATTCAGCAAAAATGAAAAAATCAGCTTCTCAACATTGAGGGAAGAAAATTCTGATATTACCCTTAAGGTTTAAACAAGAAGTTCTGAATCTTGGTAACTGAGCAGCAAATATCTTATTTCCATGTATTGACATCACATTATTAGCTCATCTCACCTGATTCCTATGCAGCTGCCTATTCCCCAGTAAACCAGACGGCCAATATGAAAGTTGGAGCAGATGCTTAACGAGCTGCAGCTTGGCTGCTTGCTTCTCCAGGGCTTCATCCAGCTCCATGTCACTGCAATTTCTGCCTGTGCTGCATGGACACCTTCCTTTTCCCACCTTTCATGCACAAAGTAGGTTCTGCCAAACCACCAGCTGCAGCACACCATTATGGCTGCTTTTGGACTAACTTTGCCACCACTTCAGGGCTTCATGTTGGAGTTCAGGGACTACTTTGGAGCTTAGGGACACTTATGCTTTGCAAACTTCTGCCCAGATTGCTTTGCACTCAGGGACATACAAATCTCATGCTTCTACACAGGATGAATCTTATGGCTCTCAGCCTATGCTTATAGCAATCACTCACACGGTGTGTATTACACACCAGCAGCCTCTCTGGTGCACATTGCATTTTAGGAAGAGACAGGCAGGTTGTCAGCATCCAGTGCACTGAGCAATCATGGACATAATAATAAAAGCAAGGACTGCAGAAGCTGGAGATCTGAAACAAAAACAAATTGCTCGAGAAACTCAGCAGGTCTGGCAGAGTCTGTGGAGGGAAAATACAAAATTAATGTTTTGAGTCCAGTGACATTTCTTCAGAGCTGAGGGGGTAGACATGTTGCTGTATGGCATCGGGCTATGCAAATGTTACATCAACAGCATGTGTTGCAATCCAAGTGAAGTGGTCAGTGAAGGGATGTTCACAAGGTCAAGGAGCTTTCCCTCAGCCCAGGGGGGTTGGCCATAGTCAGTGACATGCTTAGTCCAATGGTTATGTCTTCTTGCAGCGCAGGGACTGGGGCATGGCCAGCCCTGTAGGTCAGGAGCAACCTGTCCCAGGATCACAGATTGCTGGGGAGCTGAAAGGGCACCCGTTTTAGGGCCTGAGCTGTGTGTAATCAGGGACTGTCCTCAAAAGCCCTCCAGGGAGTGGGTCCTGGTCATTACTGGAGGTTTGGGTATTAATAGTGAGGTGGATTATTAGGGACCTGCCATGCAGTCCAGGATAAGGTGACGCCTCAGTCTGGGGCTAGGATTCATTGGACAGTGACAGGGAAAGTGGACAATTCAGGATGGAAGGATGGGATTTCTCAGAGCATAGGAGAAGAAAGGAGGATGTGGAGGAAGGGGTGGTGACAGGACGGTACCACAAGTCATCCTCATCTTAATCTCAATATGAGGAGAGTGTATGGCCAACAAAAGCAAGGCATCTCTCAGGGCTAAGGACTGAGGGTAAATTGAACAGTAAGTTTAAATGAAGGAGCTGAATGGAAAATGAGGAGGCTGAAAGGTCTTCAGGGATGCAGGACAATAACACAAGAAGGAACATGAAGGATGGGACCATCGCTCACCAAGTTGAAGCCTTGCCATCTTTAAACGAGACGAAGCTGTGCAGCAAAATGGCTGCTACCTCATGCAGAGTGGCATTGAGTAAGTCACTGCTTATTTCTTTATGGACACAGTATAATTCTTTGCATGAGAGGCCCAGCTAGGAGAAATTGTGCATCCACCGATTCTGTAATGCCATCCATCTGAAAGCATTGCAATTCATTTGCAACTCATTCTTTTTGCAAAAACAATCAATATAAATGATGGCCTCAAGCAATCATGTCTGTTATATATCCTGCATAAACTGGCCCCATGATATTTCAGATGCAGACTTAAATGTCTCACCTAGCTTCGCCATTTATGTGTCACGTTCATACCTGACACTGGTACAGAATAGTGTGGAGCTGCCACTTTCTGAAACCAAACTATAAGCTTGCAATGAGATGATCTGTGATGGTCAAGGGTAGCTTTTTCTTTTGGGAGCAGGCAGTAATTGAATTGCATTCCTCCAATGTAGTATTAGCGTTTAGGGTCTGTAACATACATCTGTAGTTCAGCTTTACATCGAGGCATGACATTGGGTTACGAGTAGAGGTCCCGTTACCACTCACCAATGTTAGCTGCTCACCAACCTGAGATGGAACCAATGTTTTAAATAATCCTTGTAGCATTGCTGAACATGCAACAACAGTGTCAAAGAATGATGTGAAGGTGCTGTTGTTGGACTGGGGTGGACAAGGTCAGAAATCACTCGACACCAGGTTATAGTTCAACAGGTTTATTTGAAAACACAAGCCTTTGGAGCCTCAGTCCTTCAGCTGTTAGTGAGAGAGCTAGTATCAGACACAGAATTTGTAAGTAAAAGATCAAAGGTTCACACCATTGATGATGATGTACTAAACAAACTGTTAAATCTTTAATCAGTCAGAAGGTTTTAATTGATTAATATGTATATGTAAATCCCCAAATTCCTTTCAAGTCCCTGCCTTGTGAGAACTAAAGGTTTTATCAGTGAAAAGTAGAGGCGACATTTTAGGTCAGACAATGCATATTAGGTGTGAGACATTGTTTAGAATCTCTTTGTGTTTTGGTTTGGAGTCAGAATGGCTTTATTTCTAAAGTATTCTATCCATCAAACAAACCAAAGCACTCCGATACAAGACTATATTTATATATATCTGAGGCACTAGGAAGATCTGATAACTGAATGGACCCCCATTTATCTTCAGCAGGAAGACCTCTGACAGTGGTCTTTTCCCCACTGCACCTTGGCAGCAGCTGCCCCAAGCTTTTGTGCATCCCTCAGCACGTAGTCCTGGACCTTGGAATGTGCCAGTCTGCAACACTCAGTCGGGGTCAACTCCATGTTCAGGAAAACCGACAGGTTTTGGGCAGACCAAAGAGTATCTTTCACTGAGTTGATGGTCCTCCAGGTGCAGTCGAAGTTTGTCTCAGTGCGCATCCCAGTGAACAGACCATAGAGCAGAGGGTCCCACATCACAGAGCTGCTCAGGACAAACCTTGATTTATTGATTGATTATCACATGTACTGAAGTACAGTGGAAAGCTTTGTTTACAAGCAGTACAGGCAGATCGTAATAAACGAGGATGTACAGATCAAAAAGATTTACACAAAAGGCAGATACAGTAAGAGCTGCCGACGCTGGAGTCTGAGATAACCCAGTGTGGAGCTGGGGGAACACAGCAGGCCAGGCAGCATCAGAGGAGCAGGGAAGCTGACGTTTCGGGTCGAGACCCTTCTTCAGAACTGGGAAGGGGGAAGGGAGCTATGAAATAAATAGAGAGAGGAGGGATGGGGCTGGGGAAGTTAGGTGGGATGGTGATAGGTGAGTGCAGGTAGTCAGTGGGAATTGGTCAGTGAGGCGGGAGGAGTGGATAGGTGGGAGAGAAGACGGACAGGTCAAGGAGGCTGGGATGAGAGGGAGGGTTGGTCATGGGATGAGACCGGGGGGTGTGGGGAGATTTTTAAAGTCCACTGGTAAAGTCCACATTGAGACAATTGGGCTGTAGGCTCCCAAGGCGGAATATGCGGTGCTGCTCCTCCAGTTTCCGGGTGGCGTCGTTGTGATACTGGAGGAGGCCCAGGATGGACATGTCACCCAGGGAGTGGGAAGGGGAATTGAAGTGGTTCGTGACTGGAAGGTGTTGTTGTTTGTCGCGAAGCGAGCGTAGGTGCTCTACGAAGCGGTCTCCGAGCCTCCGCTTGGTCTCACCGATGTAGAGGAGGCCACATTGGGAACAGTGGATAAAACAGACCACGTTGACGGATGAGAGATAAAGGTACTGCAGATGCTGGAGAATCCGAGATAACAAGGCGTGGGGCTGGATGAACACAGCAGGGCAAGCAGCATCATAGGAGCAGGAAAACTTGATGTTTCGGGCCTAGACCCTTCATCAGAAATGGGGGAGGGGAAGAGGGTTCTGAAATAAATAGGGAGAGAGGGGGAGGCGGATAGAGGAGAGGATAGGTGGAGAGGAGGCAGACAAGTCGAAGAGGCATGGATGGAGCCAGTAAAGGTGAGTGTAGGTGGGGGGGTAGGGAGGAGATAGGTCAGTCCAGGGAGGACGGACAGGTCAAGGGGGTGGGATGATGTTAGTAGATAGGAGATGGGGGTGGGGCTTGAGGTGGGAGGAGGGGATAGGTGAGAGGAAGGACAGGTTAGGGAGGTGGAGATGAGCTGGGCTGGTTTTGGGATGTGGTTGGGGGAGGGGAGATTTTGAAGCTTGTGAAATCCACATTGATGCCATTGGGCTGCAGGGTTCCCAGGCTGAATATGATTTGCTGTTCCTGCAGCCTTCGGGTGGCATCACTGTGGCATTGCAGGAGGCCCAGGATGGACATGTCATCTGAGGAATGGGAGGGGGAGTTGAAATGGTTTGCGACTGGGAGGTGCAGTTGTTTGTTGCGAACTGAGCGCAGGTGTTCTGCAAAGCGGTCCCAAATCCTCCGCTTGGTTTCCCCGATGTAGAGGAAGCCACAACGGGTACAGCGGATGCAGTATACCACATTGGCAGATGTGCAGGTGAACATCTGCTTGATGTGGAAAGTCTTCTTGGGGCCTGGGATTGGGGTGAGGGAGGAGGTGTGGGGGCAG
Organism: Ginglymostoma cirratum; assembly: GCA_024137785.1. Classification (NCBI taxonomy): domain Eukaryota; kingdom Metazoa; phylum Chordata; class Chondrichthyes; order Orectolobiformes; family Ginglymostomatidae; genus Ginglymostoma; species Ginglymostoma cirratum. The sequence goes on along the minus strand of JAHRHZ010000112.1, from coordinate 44,521,130 downwards.
GTGTAGCACTTCCTGCGGTTGCAGGGAAAAGTGCCGGGTGTGGTGGGGCTGGAGGGGAGTGTGGAGCGGACAAGGGAGTCGCGGAGGGAGTGGTCCCTCCGGAAGGCAGGTAAGGGTGGGGAGGGAAAAATGTCTTTGGTGGTGGGGTCTGATTGCAGATGGCGGAAGTGTCAGAGGATGATGCGTTGGATGACGTTGATGGATGTGCAGGTGAATTTCTGTGTGATGTGGAAGGTTTGTTTGGTAGTTTGGATGGAGGTGAGGTGGGAGGTGTAGGGGCAGGTGTAGCACTTCCTGAGGTTGCAGGGAAAGGTGCCGGGTGTGGTGGGGCTAGTGGGGAGTGTGGAGCGGATGGTGAAGTCATGGAGAGAGCAGTCCCTATGGAGGGCAGATAAGGGTGTGGAGGGAAATATATCCTTTGTTGAGAGGTCTCTCAGAAAACGGATAGCGTTGTTTAAACTGCTTGATTTCGGTCACGCCAAAATCCTGTTATGGCATAGAGATTTGGCCAGTTAGAATGAATATACTTTGATATTGTTTGTACATGTTTTGTATTGACATCCCTAATCTATTTTGTGCACGGAATTAAATTAATATATGGTTAATAAATCCTACGTGGTCATCCAAAGGTACAGTTGGGAAAGATAGCCTTTTTTCTACAAAAATAAGGGTACTGAATTTTTTTTTGAATATGTAGAGAAAATATTTTTTTCCCTAAAGGTTTTTCTATGGCTTATTGGAAAAATAAAGTGAGAGTTTGGTGTTGTCAAATGTCCATATCTTTGTGAAGCCACATTCATCTTTTAAGGAGAGATTATATGCACCATGTGCAATCCCTAGTGGCTTTATGTAAATCCACTATGCAGAGCTCAGTACTTTGAAAAATATCCGACTCAAATTCACTCAACCTGGTATTCCTGATAAACAGCTGGATTCTGTCGGATGCAGATTACTAATTGGCTTATTGCAACAAAGGATTGACATTGAACAAATACAAATATATGACCGGAAGACTGTTGTTCACTCATTTCCTGGAGGTGGGTGTCACTGGTAGGACCAGTTTCTGGCCATGACTTTGCACCGGTACCGGCTGTAATGCTGGATTTGGCCCATATGATACCAGTTTGCCTCACCTTCATCAGAACTCTCATGACTGATTTGTAATTTGGAAGTGATTTTGTTTTCTGCTGAGCAGGTTGGAAACACTGTCACTAAATTTAAAGCAAATTGACAAACCATGAAGACCATGACTGAGCCATCTGAGGCAGAGTTATTTGTGGTTTCGGAACAAAGGTCTTTTTCCTGATTTTTCAAAATCAGGTATGAGTTTGAAAATGCAGGGATTGCAGCAATATCCTGCTTATACCTGCCAACAAAACACATGAACCATCTTCTAATCACAAGCTTTTAGTGTTTGAAAATCTTGACAAGGAATGAGCGTATTTACAAAATGTAAAATTCAGCAGCTCAGTAATTATTTTCATAGCTGGCTGGTGTTTTCCTTTGTCCTTGTCCTTGTTCTAACATTTGTTTTCTGCTCAAGACAAACATGTGTATTGGGATGGATCCTGTGCTAAACAAGTGCTTGTTGTTAAGATGCCAGCTGATATGACCAGGTCATCAGCACCAAGGACAAAAACAGAAATTGCCAGAAAAGCTCAACATGTCTGGCAGCATTTGTGAAGCAAAAACATGAGCTCTGATCTTTTCTTCACAGATGCTACCAGACCTGCTGAACTTTTTGAGCAACTTTTGTTTGTGTTCCTGATTTACAGCATCTGCAGTTCTTTCACTTTTTATATGCATGAAGGGACTGGGCTGCAGCCAGAAAGGATACTGGGTGTGCCAGCCTATGAAAAGCTGAGGGCCCAGGTGAGTTCAGGTTCAAATGACTGAGATGAGGACTGGGCAGTCATGCAGGAGAATGCTTGGTACATTGGCAGGCCTGTCAGAGGTCCTCTGGTCACTGCTAGTGAGCATGGAGGTTGTCTAGCTCCAACTTCACACAATGCTTTGTACAGAGCTTAGTGCCCAACCTTTCTAGCACAGAAGGATGCTAACCTTTTGGTAACCCTTGCAAAGCACCACAATCTTTTGTTTTTATTCATTCACAGGATGAGGACGTCGCTGACCAGGCAGCATTTATTGCCCATCCCTAATTACCCAGAGGGCAGTTCAGAGTCAACCACATTGCTGTGGGCCATACCAGGTAAGGATGGCAGTTTCCTTCCTTAAAGGACATTAGTGAACCAGATGGACTTTTCCTGATAATTGTTCATGGTCATCATTAGACTCTTAATTACAGATTTTTATTGAATTCAAACTCCACCATTTGCTGTGGCGCGATTTGAACCTCAGTCCTCAGAACATTACTCGTATCTCTGTATTGAAAGTTAAGCGATAATACCACGAAGGCCATCGCCTGCCCTCACCGTACATGGTGACTGGTTTCTTAGCTTCCACTATGCGAGTGTCTCAGTCTGAGACAATGAGGTCTCTGCTTGTTGCTATGTAAGCTCACACTGTAGACATGATGGCTGCAATGTTCATCAGAGCAGGCAAACCCTCACTGAAGTCCAACTATCAGTGCTCCAGCAGACTGTTTGGATTACTGAACTACCCCCAGTGGGTGGCAGTAGCTGTCTGGTACACACATCTCTCAGTTTCCTCTGGCGTCTGCCACTTGACTTTTATCTCTGAACCAGCTAGCTCAGCCATGCCAAGGTAGTGCAGTCTGCAGCAGACCAACCTTCTCAATGGGGTCGCCTAAGAGACTCATTCCCAAACCTGCTACAGCTACTGCGAGGAGCACTGTGACAAATGCATCCTGTAGGCGCTATGGTAATGCACAAAAGTGAATAGTTACATGTAGGTATGTGTTGAGCAACATTGTCCAGTATATTCATTCAGGCCAACTAGAATTTGATGAGCCACTGACAGACACATGTGCAAACAGTAAATGTGCTGATGCTTCCTCCTTTCTTCCTCTTCCTGAGATCATCACAAAACCTTACCCGCACAATGGCCAGTGTGTTGAGGATTCAGAAAATCACCACAAATCAGGTGACAATCTTCAGTCAGTACCATTGGACAGCCCTGAGTGGTCCAGGCAAAGGGGCCATTTCTTCGGAACCTAGATTCTGTGAGCCATGACATTTCTTGGTTCAACTTAGCTTTCCTTCTGGGATTGCTGACTACACGTGATGGAATATAGTGGCTCTATGAGTACCAAAAGCAACAATGGATCCCAAACTGAGTTATGTTAATGTTCCAATCCAGAAGGATGTACTGGTGCAGAAATCTAAAGTCAACTTGACAAACTGCTAACAGTTTGGAAGGAAGGAAGGATAACTTAGGACCGCTTATGATTTCCAATATCTCTAATAATGATAAGAAAGTTAGCATTAAGGCACTTTACCTAAATGCTCGTAGTATTCGTAACAAAGTAGATGAATTAGCGGCACAAATCATCTTGAATGATTATGATGTGGTAGGCATCACAGAGACGTGGTTGCAGGGGGTTCGGGACTGGCAGTTAAACATCCAACGATTTACAACTTATCGAAAAGACAGGAAGGTGGGCAGAGGGGGTGGGGTTGCCTTGTTAGTTAAGAATGAAATCAAATCAATAGCACTGAATGACATAGGGTCAGATGATGTGGAGTCTGTGTGGGTGGAGTTGAGGAACCACAAAGGCAAAAAAAACCATAATGGGAGTTATGTACAGATCTCCTAACAGTGGTCAGGACCAGGGGTGCAAGATGCACCGGGAAATAGATAGGGCATGTCAGAAAGGCAAGGTCACGGTGATCATGGGGGACTTCAATATGCAGGTGGACTGGATGAATAATATTGCCGGTGGATCCAAAGAAAGGGAATTCATGGAATGCCTACAGGATGGCTTTTTGGAACAGCTTGTGATGGAGCCCACAAGGGAGCAGGCTATTCTGGACTTAGTGCTATGTAACGAGACAGACTTTACAAAAGACCTCAAAGTAAGGGAACACTTAGGAGGCAGCAATCATAACATGGTAGAGTTCAGTCTGCGGTTTGAAAGAGAGAAGGCAAAATCGGATGTAATGGTGTTACAGTTAAATAAAGGTAATTACAGGGGCATGAGAGAGGAACTGACGAAAATCGACTGGAAGCAGAGCCTAGCGGGGAAGACAGTGGAGCAACAATGGCAGGAGTTTCTGGGTGTAATTGAGGACACAGTACAGAGGTTCATCCCAAAGAAAAGACAGATTATCCGGGGGAGGATTAGATAGCCATGGCTGACAAAGGAAGTCAAGAAATGTATCAAAGAAAAAGAGACAGCCTATATAGTGGCCAAGAGCACTGGGAAATCAGAAGATTGGGAAGGGTACAAGAACAAACAGAGGATAACAAAGAGAGAAATAAGGAAGGAGAGGATCAAATATGAAGGTAGGCTAGCCAGTAATATTAGAAATGATAGTAAAAATTTCTTTCAATACATAAGAAACAAACGAGAGGCAAAAGTAGACATTGGGCCACTCCAAATTGATGCTGGAAGGCTAGTGATGGGAGATAAGGAAATAGCTGAAGAAATTAATAAGTATTTTGAGTCAGTCTTCACAGTGGAAGACATGAGTAATATCCCAACAATTAAGGAGAGTCAGGGGGCAGAGTTGAGTATGGTAGGCATTACAAAAGAGAAAGTGCTAGAAAAGCTAAAAGGTCTAAAAATTGATAAATTTCCTGGCCCCGATGGGCTACATGCTAGAGTTCTGAGGGAGGTGGCTGAGGAAATAGCGGAGGCGTTGGTTGTGATCTTTCAAAAGTCACTGGAGTCAGGGGCAGTCCCAGATGATTGGAAAATCGCTGTTGTAACCCCCTTGTTTAAGAAAGGATCAAGACAAAAGATGGAAAATTATAGGCCGATTAGCCTAACCTCGGTTGTTGGTAAAATTCTAGAATCTATCGTTAAGGATGAGATTTCTAAATTCTTGGAAGTGCAGGGTCGGATTAGAACAAGTCAGCATGGATTTAGTAAGGGAAGGTCGTGTCTGACAAACCTATTAGAATTCTTTGAAGAGGTAACAAGCAGGTTAGACCAGGGAAACCCAGTGGATGTTATCCATCTAGACTTCCAAAAGGCCTTTGATAAGGTGCCTCACGGGAGGCTGCTGAGTAAGGTGAGGGCCCATGGTATTCGAGGTGAGTTACTGGCATGGATTAAGGATTGGCTGTCTGACAGAAGGCAGAGAGTTGGGTTAAAAGGCTCTTTTTTGGAATGGCAACCGGTGACAAGTGGTGTCCCGCAGGGTTCAGTGTTGGGGCCGCAGCTGTTCACTTTATATATTAATGATCTGGATGAAGGGACTGGGGGCATTCTGGCGAAGTTTGCCGATGATACAAAGTTGGGTGGACAGGCAGGTAGTACGGAGGAGGTGGAGAGGCTGCAGAATGATTTAGACAGTTTAGGAGAGTGGTCCAGGAAATGGCTGATGAAATTCAACGTGAGCAAATGCGAGATCTTGCACCTTGGAAAAAAGAATACAGGCATGGACTATTTTCTGAACGGTGGGAAAATTCATAAAGCCGAAGTACAAAGGGATCTGGGAGTGCTAGTACAGGATTCTCTAAAGGTTAACTTGCAGGTTGAGTCTGTGATTAAGAAAGCGAATGGAATGTTGTCATTTATCTCAAGAGGATTGGAATATAAAAGCAGCGATGTGCTTCTGAGACTTTATAAAGCTCTAGTTAGGCCCCATTTAGAATAATGTGTCCAATTTTGGGCCCCACACCTCAGGAAGGACATACTGGCACTGGAGCGTGTCCAGCGGAGATTCACACGGCTGATCCCTGGAATGGTAGGCCTAACATACGATGAACGGCTGAGGATCCTGGGATTGTATTCATTAGAGTTTAGAAGGTTGAGGGGAGATCTAATAGAAACTTACAAGATAATGCATGGCTTAGAAAGGGTGGACGCTGGGAAGTTGTTTCCGTTAGGTGGGGAGACTAGGACCCGTGGGCACAGCCTTAGAATTAGAGGGAGTCAATTTAGAACGGAAATGAGGAGACATTTCTTCAGCCAGAGAGTGGTGGGCCTGTGGAATTCATTGCCACGGAGCGCAGTGGAGGCCGGGACGTTGAATGTCTTCAAGGCAGAGATTGATAAATTCTTGATCTCGCAAGGAATCAAGGGCTACGGGGAGAGTGCAGGTAAGTGGAGGTGAAATGCCCATCAGCCATGATTAAATGGTGGAGTGACTCGATGGGCCGAATGGCCTTACTTCTACTCCTATGTCTTATGGTCTTATAATGCTGACCACACCATGTCCTGAAGCTCAAAGCCCAGTTGATAGCAATAGTAGAGTTCTCTGACCATCTTTTTAGTGAAGCCCCAGGTACCAAACCGACTTCTCCTGACTCGGTGACGCTAGGTCAAGTATACCTGAAGATTCTAAACCCCCATCACCTCCTTCCTGTCCAAGTAGCCTACCTTTCTTACCACCTTTGCTTCATATCATTCTGATTCTACATCCTAAAGGAAATTGCAAAAATAGCTCCCTATGGTATGCTGTATCTGCTGTTCCCGTTGTGGCCTCCTCTACATCGGAGAAACCATGCGGAGGCTTGGGGACCGCTTTGCAGAACACCTGCGCTCGGTTCGCACTAAACAACTGCACCTCCCAGTAATGAACCATTTCAACTCCCCCTCCCAATCCGCAGCCTACATGTCCATCCTGGGCCTCCTGCAGTGCCACAACGATGCTACCCAAAGGTTGCAGGAACAGCAACTCATATTCCACTTGGGAATCCTGCAGCCCAATGGTATCAATGTGGACTTCACAAGCTTCAAAATCTCCCCTCCCCCAACCGCATCCCAAAACCAGCCCAGCTCATCTCCGCCTCCCTAACCTGTCCTTCCTCCCACCTGTCCCCTCCTCCCAGCTCTCTCCTTTACTGGCCCCATCACCGCCACTTTGACTTGTCTGTCTCCTCTCCACCTATCTTCTTCTCTATCCATCTTCTATCCACTTCCCCTTCTCTCCCTATTTATTTCAGAACCCTCTTCCCCTCCCCCATTTCTGAAGAAGGGTCTAGGCCCAAAACGTCAGCCTTCCTGCTCCTATGATGCTGCTTGGCCTGCTGTGTTCATCCAACTCTACACCTTGTTGTCTCAGATTCTCCAGCATCTGCAGTTCCTACTATCTCTGTCCAAATGGCAAGTAATAGGTCATCCCACGGATTCCTGCTGAAACATCCCTTACATTGACAGGAGTTGGCCACTTTACCCCTCAATAAGGTACTTGTGTAGGTGCTACCTATTCCATATAAATTTACATACAGGTCAGAGGTTGGCAGGCAGGACACTAGGGAACTTTACACATTCTCCCATCTGTAAATCTACTAATCAGGGGAATGGAATAATCTGCCCAATACTTCTGCTAACTCTGAAAATGCAACTAAACATTTAGAAGCCCCACAGCTACAGTTTGGTTTCTGCATTTAAACAGTTAACAGTGTGTGGAGCGTCTTTCAAGCAGCTTCTTTCCTTCTGAAACAGGGCCTGTGAGATCTTGGTTTTGAATTCCTTGACTGAGGAGTTAAAACTGTGGAGCCTTTAGTCAACAATGTCTTTCTCCCCACCTTCCATTCATGCTGCATGCTTTAGTCTTTTCTCATTTGCTCCCTGCCCTTCAGCTGCATATTTCTCGATCAGAAAATTTGGCAATTGGCCAGAAGAGAGTGATTGATTACATGAGAGATGATAGGCTGACAATTCTGATAGCAGAAAGATTGACTAGATTTCCTTCCTCTGTGTTTCATCTTAGTGAAGTACAATTAAAGGAAAACTTGAGGTTAGACTAGAGTGATGAGGAACAGTGCTCACAATTACAACAGGATAATAAAGAATAGAATAAGGAACCTGTTGTACCAAACTCAAAGCTGACAGCTGTCCTTGCTTAATTCTCTCTGCTGGCTGCTCTTCTAGCAACATCAGTGAGTACACCTCCAGCAGTTTGAGAAACTGGGGGCTGAATGCAATGATGGGAAGTGTGTGTCTATCATCTGTGTCAATAACTCTCTGGTTGTGTGGGTGGCTTTTTCCTTCAAGAAGAATTAAAAATCTGTGCTTGGACTGTTGTTGCCATGAAATATAGTTGAATCATGAATCATGAGAGAGACCACAATGCAGTTGTTGACAGAAATGGAATAAAGCAATTATGAAATCTCAGAACAGTGTCCGTCAGTGCTGTATGCTTGCTCAGACTATGTATTCTTGTTTTCCCTTATCCACAAATAGTTTAAATGTCTACAAATGGCTAGCACGAGGGGACATAGCTTTAAATTGAGGGGTGATAGATATAGGACAGATGTCAGAGGTAGATTCTTTACTCAGAGAGTAGTAAGGATGTGGAATGCCCTGCCTGCAACAGTAGTAGACTCGCCAACTTTAAGGGCATTTAAATGGTCGTTGGATAAACATATGGATGATAATGGAATAGTGTAGGTTAGATGGGCTTCAGATTGGTTTCACAGGTCGGCGCAACATCGAAGGCCAAAGGGCCTGTACTGCGCTGTAATGTTCTATGTTCTGTGTTCTAAAGTGGTTTGGTTCATTAGCTCTATGTGGAGGTTAGTCCATTCTCAAGATATTCAGTGTGAACCCTTTCAGGCATACTTTTGTACGATATTGGAGAGGTACGAACCTGTTTGTTGTTTTCCCAGCTCTTTAAAATATACTGGGATATCAATAACAAATTCACAGTGAACTGTTTCTTGAAACAGTGTAGGACTACTCAAACTGAGTGCAGGCCACTCCAGGGAGTTCAGTATAGATGTAATTCTGGGTGTTCTAGCATAGTAATTTAAGCTGATTCACGGAACTTGTCTTTAAACCATTCCAAGTTTGTCTGCGATGGAAGCTTGAGGGCCATTGAACTGAAACGTTTAGTCTGCTTCTCTCTCTATCAATTTTGCCAGATTGCTAAAGTATTTCCAGCCTTTTCTGTTTTATAAGATTTCCAGCATTTGTAAGACTTTGCTCTTCTCTTGTGGTGACTGTTTGCTAGCTGGGTTCTTGTCCAAAACATATAAACCAGGCTGAGCTGAGGATCTTTAGCAGATGAATCCCAGCAGAAGTGAAGAGATGGAAGGCTCATTCTGCCAGTAAGAACCGCACTTCTAGGAAAAGTCTGAACTTGTGTGTCAGAAAACACTTATTAAACTTTCAAAGGTCTGCATGTCAAGTTCCTAGCTGTAATCTTCTGTCTGGATATATTACTACATATGCCACATTCTAATCTAATAGCGTGAAGGTCCGGTTTGAATCTGTGGCAGTTTCAATTCAGTTTCTCCTTGGCCAGGTCTGGATCAGAAAGCTATCTTTATTTAACTCTGGTTTTGTAATTTAGTTTGCTGAGTAGTTTGTACTTCTCTTACGTGGGCTGGTTTAAAGGGATACACCAGCTTTGTAGTGGAACATCAATAGTTCTTTGACAGCGTAAGACTAATTGGAATAGTACACATGAAAAATGCAATTTTGTTGCTATTTAATATTTTACATTAAGTGAACCATTGCATATCACCTATTAATACCAGCACCTCATTAACCTCCATCGCTTCACTCTTCCTTAAATCACATTAGAGTCACCACTGCAACTGCCATCAACTAGAGACAGTTATGCCCAGGTTCACAACATCACTAGTGCCTCTGTTTCTGAATAGTAATGTGTTGAATGAAGATTATCACTCTGCAGACAAGAAAATCTCAACTCTGCTCAACATGAGATAATAGGTACTGCAGATGCTGGAGAATCCGAGATAACAAGGTGTGGAGCTGGATGAACACAGCAGATTCCCGCTCCTATGATGCTGCTTGGCCTGCAGCATCATAGGAGCAGGAATCTGCTGTGTTCACCCAGCTCCACACCTTGTTATCTGCTCAGCATGCCTGTGCCAAATGAAAGTGAAAATCCTTATATTCCTAATGCAATTCCTAGCACTTTAATAAGCTTTGTTTCAACCGGTGGAACAAAGGGATTCTTTTACAACATCATTGTATCATAATCATTGAAAAGTTTGGTCTTTCCTCACAAAGTTTCTTTTTTCAATAGAAGATCTTGCTTCTAATTAAAAAAGTCTTTAATCTCCTGACACATTAAATTTTCCACGTTCACACTGTTTCTTATTTGGGCTTTTATTTATTGGAATTTAGAAGAATGAAATGAGTTCTTATTGAACAGTTTAAGATTCTGGATGGGCTTGGCAGGGTAGACATTAAGTGATTGTTCAGAACACTGCACACAGTTTCAGTACAAGGAGTCAATAAATTAGCACTGACATGAGGAAAAGTAGTTTAGCTCAAAGGATTCCGAATCTTTGGAATTCTTTAACTCAGCAGCTTGTGGATGTTCCATCTTTGAGCATATTTTAAACTAGATGTATAGATTGTTGATGTTTTGGGGAATGGAAGAGCATGGAGAGTGATCAGGGAAGTGGAGTTAAGGAAGAAAGTCAGCCAGGATTGCATTGAGTGAAGGAGTAGAATCCAGTGACTGTATTTCCACGCCTACTCGTATTTCTCAGTCTGGAGTGTTATAAACAAAGCCAACTTTACTGATTGCATAAAAAAAACTGCTGAGGGGCAATTCCTGCTCCTATGATGCTGCTTGACCTGCTGTGTTCATCCAGCTCCACACCTTGTTATCTCGGGCAGTCAATGTTGGTTATCTCTGTCTTGATTGATGACAAAATGGCTTGAAATGATTAATTCTTTACCTGTGCAAGGCATATCACTCTGCTATTTGCTAACCAAAAAGGTAATCCAATTCATTGGAGGACATTCAATAGTTGGGTTTTTATGAACCAGCTGGTTAGTTGTCAATACAATGATGGTTTCAGGCATCAGTTTAGCGAACTACAACTTCTCATTTTCATTTCTAGCATCTTCAACACACTTGCCCAATTGTCTTTCTGCTTCACTACTTGCAGAAACTTCCACTATGTCTCGATTTTTAAAAAGCTGGTAGATATTTATGCAGCATCTTTAACATAATGAAGCATCCCAAGATGCTCCACAGGAGAATTATCAAACAAAGTATGGCACTAAGATGCATAGGGGTTATTAGGTCCAAACAGCAAGAAGCTTGGACAAAGTGATAAGTTTTAAGGAGCTCAAGGAGGAAAGAGAAGAATGGGGTAGAGGGCTATTGGGATGGTATTCCAAAGCTGATGCTGGCTTGGCCCCCAATAATGGAACAATTAAAAATAGGATATACAATCACAGTTAAAGCAGTGCAGATATGTCAGTGGGTTGTGGTTTTGGAGCAAACTATAGACACCTTGGAAGTATTTCAAACTAGGAAGAGACTTTTAAATCAAGACATTCCTTGATCATGAGCCCCTGCAAGTCAGCAAGCAGTGGGAGGATAGGGAATGGGATTTGCTGTAAGACTCTTGCAGCAGAGTTTGAGATGATCAATTTCCAACCTCACTAATATCCTCTCTTGCAGTCTTACACAATGTCATTCTATATATTCAACTCCTGAGTTATTATTGTTAAACAGCTCAAGATCAATGATAAAGTCACTGCAGAAATATAACTTTAAGCGACAATAAGTTTATAAAATTAAGTATGATTAAATTGATTATTTTAAGCAACTCATCTCATTCAAATGAACTGGTGGCATATTGTGCTGATATGGAGTCCTTGTAGGAACACTGTATTTCATAGTATCATAGAATCCCTACACTGTGGAAGCAAGTCATTTGCCCCATCAAGACCTCACTGCCCCTCCTACCCATATCCACATCTCACCCTATCCCTGCATTTCACATGGCTAATCCACCTAGCCTGCATATCTCTGGACACTAAGGGCTATTTAGCATAGCCAATCCAATTAACCTGCACTTTTTTAGACTCTGGGAGAAAACCCATGTAGACACGGGGAGAATGTACAAACTCTACACAGACGGTTGCCTGAGGGTGGAATCAAACCCAGGTCCCCAGTGCTGTGAGGTAGCAGTGCTAGCCACCAAGCCACTGTGCTGCTGTAATTAGGTTCAGCGCACCTCCACTCAGGAGAGCCAAAACAAATCAGGTTCCTGTTTGTGACCATTATCCAGTGAGCCACATTAGAAGTACACAGATACAATTGTTGAATGATAGAGTCTTGATTGTAATGTACCAACAATAATATGGCTTGCACTCATGTATTGTCAATGTATACACATGTATAATGCCCACTGGACAAGCTACTAACATGTGACTCATGCATGGGAACTGTATTTGAGTAAAGAGGAATTATCTTCAGCTGATTAGAAGATAGGACAAAATTGTTAGCATTCAATTATTTTTCCCCCTAACCTCAGGTACCATTCCACGCAGGAGCTATGTTTGATAGAAACATTGTAAATGAGTACTGATCAGTTGTGGTCTTTTAGTGAAGCAAGGTTTGAAGGTGAGAGAAGATTGGGACAGGGTGTACAGACAAGATTCAGTCCTCATTCTAGAAGGGTACTTTGTTGTTCTGCTTGTAATTCGTTATTTGATTTCATATGATTCTTTAAAATTAAATAGATTCCACAGCATTTTATGAAACAAGAACAGAATTTGCCATAACATGGCAATTTCTGAGTAATATAAAATTGAGGTACTGTACACCTCAACAGTGACTATTGTAAATATAGTGTAACATATTTCTGTAAGGTTGTGATTACAGCAAATGTGACTACTGGGTAGGTCTGATCCTCAGATTGAAACCTAGCCTGATAGACCATTTTTAAAAGTTATTTTAATCCTTTATTTGTTCATAAGATGAGGATGTCGCTGGCTAGGCCAGCATTTATTGCCCAGAGGGCAGTTAAGAGTCAACCACATTGCTGTGGGTCTGGAGTCACATGTAGGCCAGACCAGATAAGGATGGCAGTTTCCTTCCCTAAATGGCATCAGTGAACCAGATGTGTTCTTTTTCCAACAATTGGCAATGGATTCATGGTCATCATCGCACTCTTAATTCCAGATTTTTTTTTAAAATTCAAATTATTCCATCTGCTGTGGTGGGTTTGAACCCTGGTCCTCAGAACATAATCTGGGTCTTTGCATTAATAGTCTACCAAAATTACCTCTAGGCCATTGCCTCCCCAACCTCCTCCAATTTAATACGGTGAAACATAAACATCTGAGATTCCAGATTTCTTTTCACAAGAAAAAGAAGCTTATTACATCAGGAAAAGCAGTAAAATAAGACAAAGCAAGTTATCTAAGTATTGAACAGAGTTTGAAGGAAGTTAAAGCAACAGCAAAATAAATATTTTTAATATATTCCCCAACAATGTCACATCTCTCTCAAATATTTAAGTTAGAGTCAACTGACTCTTCCCAGTTCTTTCCTGTGAACTGTGAAGTCTCTTTACATGAGCACTCAAAAAACTAAAAGTTCATGCTTTCCTCAGTCTTTTAATGCTCTGCAGTTTCTAATAAACTAGCCCTGGTCAAGGAGTTACTCAAGCTATAATCAAAGAACCCCTACAGTATGGGAGCACGCCATTTGGCCCATCAAGTTCACACCACCCCCTCTGAAAAGCATCCCACCCAAACCCATCCCCCAGCCTATCCCTGTAACCCTGCATTTGCCATGGCTAATCCACCTAACCTGCGCATATTTGGACAGGGGGAGGAAACTGGGGCACCCAGAGAATTCCCACACAGATACAGGGAAAATGTGTAAACTCCACACAGACAGCCACCTGAGGGTGGAATTGAACCTGGGTCCCAGGCGCTGTGAGGCAGCAGTGCCAACCACTGATCCACAATGTCACCCATAGCTAGCTTCCTACTAAGGCAACTTATTACATGACCTCCTTTTGAGGAGAACTAATATTGTGCTCTGACCCCAGTCAGGATACATAATGCTCCAACACGTCTGATCTCTGAGTTCCCTAAGCCAAAATCAATCCTTGATTACCCTAAAGCGAAAACAAGCAAATGGCACTCAATGTTCGCACTCACAGACACAACACAAGCCATTTTTCATTAACTCTTCAGGGATTTCCTGCTCTCTGACACATAATAGATTAGGGTATAGTTTCAGAAAGACTGCCTGACCTTGTTATCTTTAAAACATCTTTCATCACAACAGACAGTTTCTGAATAAAATGTGGACATAGGATAATTGTTGTAAGAATGGACTATCAATTTTTGACTTCTACCATCTCATTTTAATAACTGGGAGCTTTCATGAACTAAAAAGGCTTTAAATAAAAACTTTAAAATACACAGATTTAAGATGGTGACAGTGGGGTTACTCGATCAGGAGAATCATGTTCATTAAAACCATCAATAAAGAAGCAGTTGGAACTGAATGTAATATATTATCAAAATGACTGAAAACAGTCACTCGAATCTGTAACTGCTGCCTGACTTATACCTTTCTAGAAGTTTTGCATTTTGGGAAGATAGCTGCATCCAGATAATCCATCTTCGAGAAAAACAATGATATCAGACACACGGATGCACAAATAGAGAAGAGAGCAGGAGAGCAATTAAACAACTCACTGAAGGACGAGGCTGCACAAATATCCCTATTCTCAAGGATGGAAGAGCCCAGCACATCAGTGCAAAAGATAAGGTTGAAGCATTTACAGCAATCTTCAGCTGGAAGTACCAAGTAGATGATTTATCTTGGCCTTCTCTAGTGGTTCCCAGCATCACAGATACCAGTCTTCAGCCAATTCCATTTCACTCCGAGTGTTATGCAGGGTCCTTTAGATGACTAGCTAGTTAACCTAGATTACTGATTAAAAAGGACAGAGAGTGGTTAGTGTGTGGAATGAACTGCCAGAGGAAGTGATGGATGTGGGTGGCTGCAATGTTTAAAAGACATTAGCATAAGTACATGAATAGAAAAGGTTTGGATGGATACGGGCCAAGCGCAGGCAGGTAGGATGAGTTTAGTTTGGGAACATGGTCGACATGGAATAGTTGGACTGAATGTTTTCATGCTGTAAGACTCTATGACACTTTATAACTGAGAGATGAATGTTGTTCAGTACACTGGGATAATTTAGTTTGGATCATGTCATGGAATCTTTAATATGTATTTGAATAGGGCCTTCATAAATGGCACCTTAAACATAGGTCATCACTGCAGACTAAGCTTTTTAAAAATCTGTTTTCCAAGTTAATTATGTTACCCAAAGCTTCAGAATTCAACCAGTTCCATTTTCCAAAAGAATTAGGCTGTATTTATATTGGGCTGAACTCTGGATTAGTTCTGCCATTCTCTTTCACTGCTGAAACTTCCCCATCATACTGGAGGGTATTTATATTTGAAACTAATTCTGCTTAAAAATAATCAAAAACTATTTCACAGAATTCAGTGTTCTCCCCCACGTAACTGGAGAATATTACTTTAACCCAAATAGAGATATGCAATGGGCTGCTTAGCCTCATAAAAGCAAAAACAAACCATTTCCACTTCAAACAGCAACCTGCTTTGGGTTATATTATTCATAGAGAATAATATAAGATATAGATGTGCTCATGTATAGTCAGAAAGCAATGTAATTTGTACAGCACTATACTCAGGCTCCCAAAGCAACATTCTACCATTCTACACCACTTATTGAAATCTGAGAAATATATTTCACGTTAGCTCAGCACTAGTGTCCAGAAGCATTATTATTTCAGAGTTCTGGGAATCATAAGACGTAATTCTTTATAATTGTGCTGAACTCAGACACATTTGCCCTTTTAGGTGGGGTTTGTTGTTTCAGTATAAACTGCATCAGTGGAAAGGTTTTAGATAGCTATTTTGAAATAATTCTTCATCTGCAAGTTTTACATTACTTTCACTAAGTTATTCATGTAAACTTTGCTATTGCACACACACCTTTTGATAAACATGTTCTGGACTTTACATATTTCTCTCTTCCATCACCTAATTTCTTGAAACCGGTAAATGCTGATATTACTTCCCGACTTAAAAAAATGGCGCTTCATTGTAAGGAAATGTATCCAAGAATAAAAAGAATATGCATGTGGAATAACTGCACAGAGGCTGGTATCCCATCACCAAGTCACCCTTCATTTACTTGTGCACAGTACACTGGCTGTTGCTAGCCAGCTCAGAGTCAGTCCCTGAACTGAGGAGATTCTAATCTCCTGGTTATATTGGTCAGCCAGGGGTTTCCTGATTGGCCCAGGTTAACAACCCCAATCAAGGATCTCATAGTCAAAAAGATCCACCTGGTTCCAATCACTATATCCTGGATGTTGAATTTAAAGATTATTGTTATCCCCAGTTCCTGGAAAATGAAAATGACAAGACAGTAACATACATCAAAGGCACAATGTAAAATTAATAGTGCTTTTGTTGAGTTATGCCATATTTAATTTCCAAAGTCCATGAAAATGGCATGCATCAGCTTTAAACATGCATCATTAAGTGGCTAAATTCCAGCGTCACACTTTTTTGCTCCATGGTACTGTGCAATGTATTGAACAGGTGATAAAGGGACATTTGAATTAAATGCTGGTAAATGGGACTAAGTCAGATGGGGCTGTCTGGTCAGCATGGACAAGCTGGACACAAGGGTCTGTCTCCATGCTGTATGATAGTGTGACATAAATTGTTTTTGAAATAAGCACTCAAAGTAATACTTTTGAAACTGTTGAAAATATACAAGTTTTTGGCATTGCTCCTTGGTCATCAACTGAAACTTCATCACCTCAGTATTAACATTTTGCAAAATATTGTTGTGTCAGAGGTCTTGCCAGTATAAACTGCATCAGTGGATGGGTTTTAGATAGCTATTTTGAAATAAATCTACATCTGCAACAAATAGGATGGCACGGTGGCTCAGTGGTTAGCACTGCTGCCTCACAGCGCCAGGGACCCGGGTTTGATTCCTGTCTCGGTGACTGTCTCTGTGGAGTTTGCATATTCTCCCCGTGTCTGTGCGGATTTGCTCCGGTTTCCTCCCACAGTCCAATGATGTGCAGGTGATGGCGGATTGGCCATGGGAGATGCAGGAATGTAGGGATGGTGTGGGTCTGGGTGCAATGCTCTTTGGAAGGTATGCTTGTTGGGCCGAATGGCCTGTTTCCACACTGGAGGAGTTCTATTAAAATGCATTGAATTATGTAAGGAATAATGAAAGCTCTTTTTACATAGGAAGAGTTAACAAACAAGAAGCTGAACTACCAACTAATCCTTTCAGCTGATATTGTTTTCGGGAACAAGCTTGTCTTCTTTGAAAACTGCCAAAAAACCTTAAAATCTGTCAAATTGTCCTCTATTTAATATCCCATCCAAAGAACATCTGAGAGGCAGAACAGAGAGTGCTCGTAAATACACACTATTTAACAATACTTTGATAGCTCCCTCTGTTACAGGGCAGGAAAGCATACTTTTACATCACTCAGCACAATAATGATTTTTTTATGAGATCTTGTGTTTCTTTGTACGTGCAGGTGTGTGTGTGTGTGAGTGGGGTGTGGGGTGTGTGTGTGTGTGTGAGTGGGGGGTGTGTGTGTGTGAGTGGGGTGTGTGAGTGTGTGTGTGTGAGTGTGTGTGTGTGTGTGTATGTGTGAGGGGTGGGGTGTGTGTGTGTG
>JAHRHZ010000112.1:44437699-44483537 GCA_024137785.1 Ginglymostoma cirratum | reverse complement strand
TGTGTGTGTGTGTGTGTGTGTGTGTCAGGCCATGTGTCTGTGTCAGGCTGAGGTGAATGGTCAGCCTTTCCCATCCAGGGGCAGTGTTTACTGTAATTCTCCCTGGGTTTTGAAATGCTGTTTCTTGGAGGGGATGGAGGTGGTGAAGGGCTGGTGTTTGTTAGAAACTCACTTGGAAATACACTTCAATGTGAATCTCCACCCTAGGATCAAAATTGAATGTGGGGACTGATTCTAGTTACCTGTTCTCAGAGTGGTCTGTGGGGTACTTTCCAAACTGATTCCTGCTGTTTTTAAGGAAGCAGCTGCTTTTCTGTCTGAACTATTTCCTGGTAGCCCCAATGCTGGGGAATGTGCTGTTCCTGGTTTGGTTATTTTTGGAAAGTGTGAATACACAACGGACTCGTCGTCACAGGTTTACAGGAGGATCCATAGAATCCCTACAATGTGGGAACAGGCCATTCGACCCAACAAGTCCACACCGCCCAGACCCATTCCCCTCTCACCCACCCAATCGACACATCCCTGAACACTTCAGGCAATTTAGCATGACCAATCCACCTAGCCTGCACATCTTTGGACTGTGGGAGGAAACCCACACAGACACGGGGAGAATGTGTAAACTCCACTGACAGCCGCCTGAGGGTGGAATCCAACCCAGGTCTCTAGTGCTGTGAGGCAGCAGTGCTAACCACTGAGTCACCATGGATGTAACAGAAATTCCAATTATTGCATCTAGATAAAATACATTATGGTTTAGAATATTAGTTCAGCGTAACATTTTGGTTTACTCTTCTGGCAGTGTTAAATTGGTGAATATCATGTAGTCCTCGGCTCCAAATTCAGTACCAATGTTTGAGAGCAGATACATTTCAGAGTTGTCGGTTTCAAAGAAAACCATCCCCTTGTCTTTTTAAAGGCCTCACTACATCTTAATGATATGGATCCTCTGTGTATATACACAGTGGCAGTGGCTGAGAGTTCCACACTCAAATGAGGAATTTGCCAAAGCAATGAAAAATGAAAAGCACCAACTTTGTACAAACAATATGTCCAGATGGTCAAAATCCCAATCTAACCACACTCCTGTGCCTAGAACAGAGGTTACTGTGATTTAGACTCTGCTAAGAAGTTAGGCTGGCCTGGGATGTCATTTCTGTGTTGGTATTCCATTATGAATACACCCCCTGGTTTGCTTTTGCTAGATCTACAGTATTCTGATGGTGTGAGCAGCCTATTGGCAGCTTTGTTCTGTGCCTGTGGTATTAGATTTCAGAGTTTTCGTGAGTTCATATGTTTCAGGCAATGAAAGTGCTACATGTGATGTGACCCCATTTTTATCTTTGCGGGTATAAATTGGATTACATTTACTGCAATTTGCAGCTGACCGTGGAATGTGCACGTGCTGAATTTGGATCAAGCTTTGATTTGTGTGTGTCACGCAATCCTGCACAACGGTAAATTC
This sequence comes from Ginglymostoma cirratum, assembly GCA_024137785.1. Classification (NCBI taxonomy): domain Eukaryota; kingdom Metazoa; phylum Chordata; class Chondrichthyes; order Orectolobiformes; family Ginglymostomatidae; genus Ginglymostoma; species Ginglymostoma cirratum. The sequence goes on along the minus strand of JAHRHZ010000112.1, from coordinate 44,482,072 downwards.
AAACTGTAGTTCAGTCTTCAGTTTGTGTTGACTGCCACTTCCTAATTTTTTTCTGTTTCAATGTAAGATCATACTACCCCCTAGGATAAATGATCATTCATTGTTCTTGGCTTTTGGGAGGTGCTGACAAGGTGATGTTTATTGTCCAAAGGCTGGTGCCAGAACTGGCTGCTACACAAAGACAATTGCTTATTTCCTTGAGCAACTTCTGAAATAATATATTGAGATTCTGACATCCTCAGCATTTTTGTGTATAACAGCCATCTCTTTGATCACGATTGACCTTAGCTCCGCTAGGACACGGTAATGTCATACTTAGTTGAATGCTGCCTAATGCCAAGAACAGCTACATACAGTCTTGCATTCAGCTCTTGATCTGTGCTTTGATTAAGGTTTTGAGGTCTGTAGCCAAATACTTCGGCAAGAATTTGAGCTGAGCGTCGGGAAGCTGCTAATTGGGAACTGCCTCCTGCAAAATAGAAACTGTCATTTGAAATGGTTTGAACGTGAGGCCTTTCAGTGTTTGTATATGCATCAATAAAGCTTTGTGCCTGCCAACTATCTTCTTCATCTACCTTAGGCTGGTCATGGAATTCCTTTGTGACCAACTTACACAAGGATTTCTGGTTGAGTTTTGATTCTGTGGGAAGCTTTGCACCATCAACAGGCTGACTGATCACCATTTGGTGATCAATGTACCAACAAGTATATAGCTGTGGCCCACTCAGAGAACTTCAGGCCAGCCACAAATTTTCACACTGTGTACACAAGAGGAATGGCATCTTGCTCAACATATGCCAGATGAAAGTCTTCCAGCAACTCTTACTGACAAGGGAAGGATGACAAGGAAGGGGAGGGGAATATGTGCCTGGTAGTGGCATCTTGCTGGAGGTGACAAAAATGATGTCTCATGATCTTTGGGATGTGAATGCTGGTGGGATGGTAGGTGAGGACAAGAGGGTCCCTATTGCTGTTGTGGGAGGGAAGAGAGGGGTTACAGCAGAAGTGCTGGAGATTGGTCAGACACGGCTGATGGCCCCTTCAACCACAGTGGTGTGGAATTCTCAGTTGAGGAAGAAAGTGGACATTTCAGAGGCCCCCTTGTTTAAGCTGGCATCATCAGAACAGATAAGTGGGAGAAACTGAGAGAATGGAATAGAGACTTTACAGGAAGCAGGGTGTGAGAATTTATACTCAAGGTAACTATGGGAGAAGTGAGATAACAAGGTGTAGGGCTGGATGAACACAGCAGGCCAAGCAGCATCATAGGAGCAGGAAAGCTTGACATTTCGGGCCTAGACCCTTCATCAGAAATGGGGGAGGGGAAGAGGGTTCTGAAAAAAATAGGGAGAGAGGGGGAGGCGGATAGAGGAGAGGATAGGTGGAGAGGAGGCAGACAAGTCGAAGAGGCGGAGATGAGCTGGGCTGGTTTTGGGATGCGGTTGGGGGAGGGGAGATTTTGAAGCTTGTGAAATCCACATTGATACCATTGGGCTGCAGGGTTCCCAGGCTGAACATGATTTGCTGTTCCTGCAGCCTTCGGGTGGCATCACTGTGGCATTGCAGGAGGCCCAGGGAGAAGTGATATCTCTCTCCCTGAAAGATAAGACTAAACTATGTAGACATTGATGATATCTGGAACATTTTGTGCTTTCAAGTTCGACTTTTAGAGCATAAAGTCTAGACTGACATTTCAGTGGAATAGTCAATGAGCGCTGTACCTACTGGCGACATGATCTTTTAGACAAGTCAAACTTAGTCTCTGTGTGTCTTTCAAAACAGAACAACAGTTCAGGCTGGTTTCCTAGCCAAAGGGAGGAATGAGATGGAAAGCAGCTTTCATCACCTAATGGTGTTCCAAAGGGCTTTGCAGTCTATTACATCATTTGAAGTGATAATGTAGGAAACATTACAGCCACTTTGTACATAACCATGAGATAAATTAATCTCCTGTTAGTGTTATAAAAGTAAAATACTGGAGGCACTAGGAATCTGAAACACAGAAAATCCTGGAGAAGTCCAACAGAGCTGGTAGCATCTGTGGAGAGAGAAACAGTTCTAATGAAGAGTTAACAAGCATGGGGCTGGATGAACACAGCAGGTCAAGCAGCATCATAGGAGCAGGAAAACTTGATGTTTCGGGCCTAAACCCTATTGGACTCCACATTAACTCTGTTTCTCTCTCCACATCCATCTGTCTTTTATATGAAGACAAATCCAAATTTCAAAAATAATTACTTTACACACCTTTCTGCACAGTGTTGTCAACTACAGACTGAAGTACATTGAAGACAGGGATGGCCATTCCAGCAAAAGCTGGGATGAGATGGGATGAAAATAGATGCTCATAGTGATGGAGATGATTATGGATTCAGAAGCTCAGCTCAGCCTTAAGTAGACAGTTGAGACAATTAACAATCTGGCATCAGGAGAAATGGTGGCTGGGATACATTAGAATAGCGAGCAAGGATACAGAGCTTATGGTGGACAGCGATAAAAGGTACTGCAGGTGCTGGAGAATCTGAGATTACAAGCATGGGGCTGGATGAACACAGTAGGCCAAGCAGCATCATAGGAGCAGGAAAACTTGACGTTTCGGGCCTGGATCCATGCTTGTTATTATAGTGGACAGCAATGCTTTCAACACCAAAAACAAAGTTGCTGGAAAAGCTAAGCAGGTGTGGCAGCATCTGTGAAGGATCTCCTTCACAGATGCTGCCAGACCTGCTGAGCTTTTCCAGCAACTTTGTTTTTGTTCCTGATTTACAACATCCGCAGTTCTTTAGGTTTTTATTTAGCAATGCTTTCAATCTTGCCCACGTCCTACTGAAGGAAATTGTAGCTCTGTAAAAATTGCTGCTGGAGAAGCAGACTGAGGAAAGAAGTGAGAGAGCCTGCGAAGGGTAGTACTGGCTGGTAGCAGTGTATGTGTGAACATTCCACTTCTTCAGGTTATGCAGCCAAGTGGGCTAAGCCATTTTCTGATGAAGGGTCTAGGCCCAAAACGTCAAGTTTTCCTGCTCCTATGATGCTGCTTGACCTGCTGTGTTCATCCAGCCTCACGCTCGTTATCTCGGATTCTCCAGCATCTGCAGTACCTTTTATCTCTAATGTTCTGAGGACCCAATTTCAAATCCTGCCATGGCCGATGGTGGAATTTTAATCCAATTAAACAAATATCTTGAATTAAGAATCTGATAATGACTATCAAGCCATTGTTGATTGCCAGAAAAACCCATCTGGTTCACTAATGTCCTTTGGGAAAGGAAATCTCACCTGGTCTGACCTACATGTGACTCCAGACCTGCAGCGATGTGTGGTTAACTCTAAATTGTCCTCTGAAATGGCCAAGCTAGCTGCTCAGTTGTACCAATTATGACAAAGTCTCAAAGAAATGAAACCGGACGGTTCACCAGGCATCAACCTAGGCACCGGAAAAGACAACGGCAGAAACAGTCCTGTCGACCCTGCAAGGTCCTCCTCACTAACATCTGGGGGCTACTGCCAACATTGGGAGAGCTGTCTCACAAACTAGTTAAGCAACAGCCTGACATAGACATACTCACAGAATCATACCTTACAGACAATGTCCCAGACACCACCATCACCATCCCTGGATATGTCCTGTCCCACCTGCAGGACAGACCCAGCACAGGGGCGGCACAGTGGTATACAGTTGAGAGGGAGTTGCTCTGGGAGACCTCAACGTTGACTCCCGACCCCATTAAGTCTTATGGCTTCAGGTTAAACATAGGCAAGGAAACCTCCTGCTGATTACCACATACTGTCCTCCCTTAGCTGATGAAGCAGTACTCCTCCATGTTGAATTACATTTGGAGGAAGCACTGAGGATGGCAAGGGCATAAAATGTACTCTGGGTGGGGGATGCCAAGAGTGGTTCGGCCGCAGTACTACTGATCGAGCTGGTCATGTCCTAAAGGACATAGCTGCTAGACTGGGTCTGCGGCAGATGGTGAGGGAACCAACAAGAGGGAAAAACATACTTGACCTCATTGTTATCAATCTGAAGATGCATCTGTCCATGACAGTATCGGTAAGGGTGACCATTGCACAGTCCTTGTGGAGATGAAGTCTTGTCTTCACATTGAGAACAACCTCCATCGTGTTGTGTGGCACCATTACCGTGCCAAATAAGATAGACTTTGAACAGATCTAGCAACTCAACATTGGGCATCCATGAGGTGCTGTGGGCCATCAACAGCAGCAGAAATGTACTCCAGCACAATCTGTAATGTCATGGCCCAGCATAGCCTCCACTTAACCATTATCATCAAGCCAGGGGACCAACCCTGGTTCAATGGAGAGTGCAGGAGGGCATGCCAGGAGCAGCACCAGGCATACGTGAGGATGAGGAATCAACCTGGTGAAGCCACCAAACAGGACTACTTGCATGGCAAACAGTGAAAGCTGCAAGTGATAGACTGAGATTAGCAATCTCAGAACCAATGTATCTGATCTAAGCTCTGTCACATCTCATTGTGACCGGTGGTGGACAATTAAACAACTCACTGGAGGACGAAGGTCCACAAATATCCCCATCCATAATGATGCAAGAGCCCAACACATCAGTGCAAAAGATAAGGCTGAAGCATTCGCACAAATCCTCAGCCTGAAGTGCCGAGTGAATGATCCATCTCCAGTGGTCCCCTGCATCACAGCTACCAGTCTTCAACAAATTTTATTGACTTCACACGATATCAAGAAATAGTTGGGAATGCTGGATACTTGCAAGGGCTATGGACCCTGACAGTATTCCTGGCAATAGTACTGAAGACCTGCCCTCCAGAACTTGCCGGTCCCCTAGCCAAGCTGTTCCAGTACAGCTGGCAGCTACTTGGCATTATGGAAAATTGCCCAGGTATATCCTGTACATTAAAAACAAAACAAGTATATCGCCAGACATTGTGGGAAGTTTGGGAAGAAACTGCAGGGCCCCTTAGCAGAAGTATTTGTATCATCTATAACCACGGGTGAGGTGCCTGACGACTGGATGGTTGTTAATGTTGTGCCTCTGTTTAAGAAAGGCAGCAAGGAGAAGCCTAGGAACTATAGACCTGTGGGCCTGAAACCTGTGTGGGCTAAGTTGTCGGAGGTGATTCTGAAAGGTAGGATTTATATGCATTTGGAGATGTGAGGAATGGTTAGGGGGGTTCTAGGCACGAAACGTCAGCTTTCCTGCTCCTCTGATGCTGCTTGGCCTGCTGTGTTCATCCAGCTCTACACCTTGTTATCTTATATTAGGGATAGTCAGCCTGGTTTTGTGTGAGGGAAATCATGTCTCACAAACTTGATTCACATTTTTGAGGGAGTAACCAAAAAGATTTGAAGAGGGCAGATCTGTAGACATTGTTTACTTGAACCTCAGTGTAGCCTTTGACAAGGTTCTGCATGGCAGACAAATTAGTAAAGATGGATCACATGAGATTCAATGAGAGCTTGCCAATTAGATTCAAAATTGGCTTGACTGTAGGAGACAGAAGGTGGTGGTGGAGAGTTGCTTTTGGACTGGAGGCCAATGACCAGCTGTGTTTCACAGGGATCGGTGCTGGGTCAACTTCTGTTTGCCATTTATATTAATGACTTGGATGTGAATATAGGAAGCATGATTAGAAAGTTTGCAGATGACACCAAAATTGGTTACATAGTGTACAGTGAAGAAGGTTATCTAAGAATACAAAGAAATCTCGATCAATTGAGTCAATGGGCTGAAGAGTGACAGACGGAGGTTAATTTGGATAAACGGGAGTTATTGCATTTTGGTAAAACAAACAAGGGCAGGACTTATACAGTTAATGGTAGGGCCCTGGGTCGTGTTGGAGAACACAGAGACCTAAGGGTGCACGTTCGTAGTTCTTTGAAATTTGCAACATAGGTAGACAGGGTGGTTAAGAAGGTGTTTAGCACACTAGCCTACCTTGCTCAGACCTTTGAGTACAGGAGTTGGGACGTCATGTTGTGGTTGTACAAGACATTAGTTGAGGACATTTTTGGAGTACTGTGGATAGTTCTGGTCACCCTGTTCTAGGAAAGATACTATTAAACTGGAGAGGGTTGAGAAAAGATTTATAAGGATGTTGCTAGGAATGGAGGGTTTGAGTTATAAAAATAGGCTGGGACTTTTTCACTGGAGTGTAGGAGGTTGAGGGGTAATCTTGTGGAGGTTTATAAAATCATGACAAGTGTAGATAAGATGAATAGCAAGGGTGTCTTCCTAGGGTGGGGGAGTTCAACTCGAGGGGACATATTGTTAAGCTGAGAGCAGAAAGTTTTAAAACAGACAAGCAGGGCTATTCTTTTACACAAAGTGTGGTTCACATGTGGAATGAACTGCCAGAGGAAGTGCTGGGTGCAGGTATAGCTACAACATTTAATAGGCATTTGGATAAGTACATGAACAGGAAAAGTTTGGACGGATATGGGCCAAACATAGGCAGGTGGGACGAGTTTAGTTTGAAACTTGGTCAGCATGGACTAGTTGGAATGAAGGGTCTATTTCCATGCTGTATGACTCTATGACTCTATAAATCCAACTTGGCCAGTTACCGCCCCAACAGTCTACTCTTGATCATCAGGAAAGTGATGGAAGGTGTCAGTAACAGTGCTATCAAGCAGCACCTGCTCAGCAATAACCTGCTCAGTGACGCCCAGTTTGGGTTCTGCCAGGGCCACTCAGCTCCTGACCTCATTACAGCCTCGGTTCAAACATGGACAAAAGAGCTGAATTCCAGAGGTGAGGTGTGAGTGACAGCCCTTGGTATCAAGGCACCATTTGACTGAGTGTGGCATCAAGGAGCCCTAGCAAAACTGGAATCAGTGGATATCAGGGGGCAAACTCTCTGGTGGTTGGAGTCATACCTGACACAATGGAAGATAGTCATGGTTGTTGGAGGTCAGTCATCAGGAGTTCCTCAGGGTAGTGTCCTCCGCCCAACCATCTTCAGCTGCTTCATCAATGACCATCCCTCCATCACTAGGTCAGAAGTGGGGACGTTCGCCCATGATTGCACAATGTTGAGCGCCACTCGTGATTACTCAGATACTGAAGCAGTTCATATTCACATACAACAAGATCAGGACAATATCCAGGCTTGGGCTGACAGTTACACCACACAAATGCCAGGCTATGACCATCTCCAATAGGAGACAATCTAACCTTTACCTATTGATATTCATGACCAGAAACTCAACTGGACTCACCACGTAAACACAGTGGCTACAAGAGCAGGTCAGAAGCTAGGAATACTGCGGCGGGTAACTCATCTCCTGACTTCCCAAAGCCTGTCCGTCATCTACAAGGGACAAGTCAGCAGTGTGATGGAATACTCCCCACTTGCCTGGATGAGTGCAGCCCCAACAACACTCAAGTAGCTTGACACCGTCCAGGACAGAGCAGCCCACTAGATTAGCACCACATCCACAAGCATCCATTCCCTCCACCACCAATGCTCAGTAGCAGCAGTGTGTACTGTCTACAAGATGCACTGCAGAAATTCACCAAAGATTCTCAGACAACACCTTCCAAACCCACGACCATGTCTATCTGGAAGGACAAGAGCAGCAGATACATGGGAACACCACGCCCTGCAAGCTCCCCTCAAAGCCACTCACCATCCTGACTTGGAAATATATATCGCTGTTCCTTCAGTGTCACTGGGTCAAAATCCTGGAATTCCCTCCCTACGGGAATTGTGGGTGAACCCACAGCAAGTGGACTGAGGTTCAAGAGGCAGCTCATCACCACCTTCTCAAAGGCAACTTGGGATGGGTAGTAAATGCTGGGCCAGCCAGTGGCATCTACGCCCCATGAATGAGTTTTTAAAATTAAGTCCAATTTATTAAGCAGCATCACCTTTCACCAACCTAATCTGTCTAACTCTCTGCCTGGTTATTTAACTTACAGCCTACCTCTCCTTTTAAGTATTCACTAATTTTAATGCGCTGTCAAAAAGAAAGTAGCTTTCTCACCTACAGAAATCATCAACACTGGTATAAATGAAATTTGTACACTCCTGACAGATATACTTAAACCCTTGGGCATGCACAATACCTTTAGTACACAACCTCTCACTACATCAAAGTTGAATGCCATAACTTTCTTGCAGATGGAGGTGATGACTGTTACAATACTTGGTTTTCCATGTTGAGGTTGAGGTTGAGGTTGGTGTCCATTAGCAGGAGGTGGTGGTTCTCCGGGGGGGCGGGGGGGCGCCAGAAGATCCTGTTGGATTCCTCATCATTAGCCCAGAGTAGTTTTCCTCTTTCAGGAAATACTTGCCATTTACTCAATGTCATAAGACAGGGAAGTTAGAGAATTATCAGATCAGTCACAGTCTCATGGAATAGCAGAGCAAACTCCATGGGCTGAATGGTCTTCTTCTGCTTTTGTATCTTATAGACTTATAGTGCGAAGGTACCCCTTTGAATTATAGCCATTCATGTGTATAGTAATGTTTCACTGATCAAATATCACCTGAATATTCATTGAGTGGAAGCCATTTTCTGTTGATGTTGTCTGAGTAGTCCTGCTGAGTATAATGAAACAGTCTGAGTAACTAACTGGTTTCTATCCACACAGATATTTGAATGATATTGACCTTTGTCACTTGATACATATGTGGAATGCAATGTGTGCCATGAGAGACGTCTTCTGCAATGGCTTGGGAACAATATTGAAGTTGAGCACCACAATAATGTTAACGCTGTCCTGCTCCAGCTATTAATAAATGTGGGGCTGAAAAGCACAGGCGGTCAGACAGCATCTAAAGAGCAGGGCTTTGGCCTGAAACGTTGACTTCCCTGCTCCTTGCATGATGTCTGACCTGCTGCACTTTTCCAGCTCCACAATTATTGACTCTAGCTTCCAGCATCTGCAGTCCTTGCTGTCTCTAAGCTGCTCCAGATGTTAGCTTGCCTTGTGAAGTAAAAGCTGGGGAGACATGTTGTAGCTAATGTATAGAGGTGTTGAATATTGAGGGATGGAAAGGCCAACATGTCTCCAATGTCTACCTGTTGCTGCCTCCAATTAGGTGTCTTCAGCTAAATTTCTCCAAAGGAATTTCCATCTCTGCCGTTTTGTGTGGTGAAATTCGAATAACAGCAGCAATAAATAGTGTTCAAATTTTGGCCGAGCAAAGAGTCGAGAATGGTACGTAGCAATAAAACTTACAAATACTTAGAGCAAAATATAACTACAAACACAAAAACAAACTGTAATCTTTTGTAAGAAATATCCCTAAGTAGGCTGGCTCCCAGAATGAGGTTGTGTCATTTCATATGAGGAAGATGCGCAGACAACTTCACTACGAGTCATAGTAATTGTTGTGGAATCTCGTCTTAATAATGTGATGTAAATAAGACTTGCAGTTGCCTATATATCTACCTCAATTAATCCCAAAATAATTGCAACCAATTTTGTACGCAGTCATCTGTGTAGTTAAGGTAAGGCTGTGTACCTCTGGCAAAATCTACCCAACATGTACTAAATGGACATTTCCAGAAAAAAATGTATCTGTTGACCTCCTGGAATTCCCTTTGTAATTCTATGAGAGAATTAATTCCTTAGACTGTCACATTTCTTGTCCTAACTGTGTACCAGTTGAGGTGAAAGATGCATGATCCTGCCTTCATTGTTCAGCCACTTACTGCTCCTGAAGTGGGTCAAACTGTATGCGTAGGTGGCTGTCTGCAACTTCCATCCACTCACACTGCCCATATGCAAAGCAGGGACCTTTTGCTTGTAATTAGACACATTTTGTGTCTGTACAGATAATTTTAAAAAAGACTACATATAATTAGGTGTAATTTCTAGCTAGCAGATTGTTGCTAGGAACCGTTATTTATTCCTATTGGAAACAAAAGATTGAATCAGAAAAAAGGGGAAATGTGCTAAATTAGAAGACTGTGAACTTTTTGCGTGAAAACAAGTAAATATACATTATCAATGTAGGAATGTTCCCAATAGTCCAAACATTATTTTAAACAGTTCTAAAACATACCTTCCAGGTGAAGCAACACTTCACCTGCACTTCCCAGAATCCCAGAATACTGCATTTGCTGCTCACAATGTGGTCTCCTCTACACTGGGGAAACGAAGCGTAGACTTGGCGACTGCTTTGCAGAACATCTACGTTCTTCTCACAAAAAAGACCCTGAACTACCTGTTGCCTGCCACTTTAACGCACCACCCTGTTCCCTGGCCAACATCTCTGTCGCTGACTTGCTGCAGTGTTCCAGTGAAGCCCAACACAAGCTGGAGGAACAACACCTCATTTTTCACTTGGGGGTCCTACAGCCCTCTGGACTCAATATTGAGTTCAATAATTTTAGGGCCTAAACTCTCCCATGTCCCTGCGCCCCACCCCACACACCAGGCCTTGTTACCACTTAGCCTGCCATTACACACCCACTGTTGTTAGTCACTAACCGTCCCCATTAACAACCACTCACCCTCCCAGCCTGATCGTTAGCAACTCATTTGTCTGTCCAATTGTCTTTCTCTCTCTTTAGGCTCTATCCTATCATTTACTCACTATCCCACCCACCTCCCTATTTTCTGAATGTAAACTGATGTTTTCCCAGCCACTAACAGTTCTGAGGAAGGGTCACCAGACCCAAAACGTTAACTTTGTTTTCTCCTTCACAGATGCTGCCAGATCTGCTGACATTTTCCAGCAACTTCGTTTTTGTTCCTGATGGTATTTAAGCCGTTTTCCACTTACAAAGTGTAGGATACAAGAGCCTGAAAACAGTACTTGTGACAGACCGTGGAACTACTGTTTAAAATCAGGATGTTTAAAACATTGAACATGAAGATGTGAAAACCTTAATCTGCAAACAGTCAGGTGGTCATAGCTGGTCACAGTCATGATGGCTATTTGACTCACTGAGTTTGTAGAACATACCGATGATTCCTATTTCTCCCATTCTATTCTTCTCACACTGCAGGTTTTTCCATAGTGATCCAATTTCCTTTTGGAACCAATAGTTCTCTTTGCTTTCATCACACTTAGAAAACGTGTGTAAGTCCAAAGGAATGACATGAAACAAAGCAAAGAAACAAAGTGATGTGAAGGTGCAGCTACATAAAGGTGACACTGCAGGTGGAAGGACAATTTAAAGAGCAAATCAAATTCTAAGTCTTACGCAGAATAATATTCATTATTATAAAATGAAGTGAGTGTTATTTGTTAGGGTCAGGGCAAAAACAGGCCATTTAGCTCATGCTGAATCTCCAAAGGGCATCCAAACCAGACCCACCACTTCTCCATACCTGCCTTTCCCATGGCTAATCCACCTAGCCTGCACACCCTGGGCAATTAACCATGGCTAATCCACCCCAGTCTGCACATCTTTGGACTGTGGAGTACCCAGAGAAAACCCATGCAGACATGGGGAGAATGTGCAAACTCCACACAGACAGTTACCTAAGGCTGGAATTGCACCTGGGTCCCTGGTGCTGTGAGGCAGCACTGCTAATCACGGAGCTATGGTACCACCACCAGAATGTCTGGTAGCTAACCACCATGTGAAGCTTTTGGGCTCTGCTTCATTCTACCTGAAAAGGTTACAACAAAAATATCTTAAGAATTGAAGGAGGAATGCAAGGTTCTAGTTATAGGACAAGGCTGAAACATTTCTTTTTATTTCACTATTCAGAGGGCATTTAATAAAGGCTGTCATAGGAATTTGGTTGCACTGATCGGTAAATTGTAAGCTAAGGTGCAATGACCGAGGTTTGTGTGAAATCAGCAAGATGATCTCTTTATGCAGTATGTTACAAACTTCTTTTGAATCAATACATTGCTGATCGTGCTAGGTAATGAAGCAGAAACAAGTTGGGGAAGATTTTAGAATAGAAATGAAAGTAGAAGCCCAGGGCAAAGACCCAACATAATAAATGAACGTTAGACCATGCTCAGATTAAGTGGAAGGAAGCATAAATAAATTTTCCAGTCAGAAGAGCCAAATATTTAAATAGAGAATGGAAAGGATACAAAAGCAAATTAACTGAATTCAATCAAAGAAGAGGGAGAACATTGAAGATCCTGGTTCCATGTATTGAAGAGGGAGACAAAATCAAATTGTTGACTGACAGGGAAGATTTTTCTCAGAGCAGAGAATGTTTTAATGCCCATGGCAACCTTGTGTTGCTGAAATGTGGACCCTTTTCCTGCTGTTGGTCACAGGGCGATGAGACGTTTACACCTTTTTTGTCAGACAATACTTTCTGCACACAGGCCTTCCGTTTTAAATATGGGGGAGAAGCTAATATGTGTACTTGTACAGTTCCAGGCTCTTGCCACTAAGTGGAGCTTAGGAAAGCCTTTCTAAAGTCTTTGTGCAGGTTTGGACATCATGGGCTGGGGTTGGCTGGAGCAATCACCCTAAACCATTCCCAGTTACATAAACATTTTTCTGCACCTTTTTAGTTCAATATTTTTGCCTTATAAGTTGGTGGAAATGTGACCTCTCGGAGGTTTGGTAAGGCAAGGAGAATGGGGTATGTTGGACTCTGGTGAAGAGTTAAGTCTAACAGTGTACCTCGTTAGCCAATGAGATTTTGGAGTTAGAAAGAGCAAGGTAAAAGAAGGTAATTATGTTAATTAGAATCAAACTCAATCCCAACAGAAATGAACTGAGAAGGAAAAATGTGATTTATTTTCAAACTTGACAATTAACTAATTTGACAATTTATTAATTGCTAATGTAATAGGATAGATTAGCGTTACAAAATCCTTTATAATAACTTATAAATAGAGGCATGGGGCGCAAAAGCAAGGAAATTATGATCAATCTTTATAAACTGCTGGTTAGACCTCAATTGTAGTATCGTGTCAATTTTTGGATGCCTATTTTTCGGTAGGATGTGAAGCCTTTAGAGAGAAGTTTTTAGAGACAATCCGTTGGAGAGAATGGTTCTGTGGCTCAGATTGAAGGAGATTCAAGTGATTTGAGACAAGATTTGATCAGAAGTATTCAAAATCATCAGCAATGTCAACAAAATAAAGACAGGGAAACTATTTCATGTGACAGACGGGTTGCGAAACAGAGGACCCAAATTCAAGGTGATTAGTTCACTAGTGACATGAAAAGAAAACATACATAGAAAGACATTAGGATCTGGAATGTACATCCTAAGATCTTGGATGGAAGCAGATTTAATCATGGCTTTCAAAAGTGAGTTGGATAAGCATCTCCAAACAGATTTTCAGGACCGATGAGACAAGGAGTGGGAGTGGGATCATTGCTTTTGGAGAGACCTGGCATGGACTTAATGGGTAGAATGTCCATCTCCTGTGTCATCTGATTCCCAGAATCTCTGGTTCTGTAGTTACATGGCCACAGGTGGTGAGGCAGGGAGGAAGCGTTGAGTAATAGTCTCAAACCATCTGCTCTTGAACAGTAGTAATAGGTCAGTGGTGTTTTCCTCCCATCTATATTGCGTACGAAATAAAACTAGGACAGACAGGAAAGATGTGAGGAAGCAATTCCTCACAAAAGATGATTTATCCCAAATATTGTTGAGGTTATGTCAATTGAAAATTTCAAAACTACAATTGACAGTCTTTGTTGGGTAAGGACGCTAAAGGTGATGGGACCAAGTGGTGAATGGAGTTAGGATGTAAATCAGCCATGACCTAACTGAATTGTAAAATAAGCTGAAGTGACTGAATGACTTTCCATGTTCCAGTTCTTTTTTCCCTTTGCTTTTTGTTTTTTGTTTTGCTAGATCTAACCATCTAGTATTAGCCTTCCTCATTTGTCCATTCTCCTGAGGTTTCTACCATTAACGCTCCACATTTATTTACTTTCACCACCTCTGAATGATTCGTTGATATTCCAGCAGCCTGCCTGGCTTCGGCTTGGTGGTATCTACAAGTGCCCCCAGTATTGGGAAGTTTCAGTTTATCCTTCCCAGCCTGACACAGTATTGTTAGAAGGCGATGCCTTTATCTTTACAGTGGTATTGCCATTTAATGTTTCAAAAATTAAACTTCCCAGCTCCAGGCCTCAGGTATCTTAACCACCTCACTGCTTCCCACATTGTCAACTCTTTGGCTATCTTTTCAATATTGGTTGTACCCAATTTCTGAACTTTTGACACTTAGAATCTCAAGTTTTACAATATTTTGTGGCCTAGTGCACCAAGTTATCACCATTAAATACTAATTTGATACTTCAATATCATTTAAAAGATCAAATGAATGGATTAATTGATTGTGGTGCTTTACTAGGTTCAGATGGTGCTCAGTGTTTTGAAGTCCTACTTCTCTTTGACAATTTTTTCCTCTCCTATTTTCTCTTCACTCTTCTAATTGCTGCCTCATCCACTTTTTCTTCAATCACTGTCTCTTCAAGTTTAACTAAGCATTTCCCTCACCCTAATGTTTAAACACACTTTCAGTGCTCTTGAGCCAACTCTCCTCTATTTTTCCTTTACTTCTCTACAGTGTTCTCTGTCCACCCCTGCCCTGTATCTCTCTCCTCATTTTCTCCTTCTACACAACATTACTCCATGTTCTTCCTTCTACAGCCTCATTGAATCCCTACAGTGTGGAAACAGGCCCTCTAGCCCAACTAGTCTGCACAACCCTCACAGCATCCCACCTAGACATAAGGATAATGTGCAAACTCCACACACAGTCACCCAAGGGTGGAGTTGAACCCAGGTTCACTGGTGCTGTGAGGCAGCAGTGCTAGCCACTGAGCCACTCTGCCACCCTAACAAATAAAATGATCTGGTGATCTCTCATCAGCTCTTGCTGAATTGTTCTCTGCCAACTACCCTGACTTGACTGGAAGATTATATTTAGTTTTGTCTTTCCATACATATCATGATTACAAGATTGTCTGGTGTAACATGAGTAGATAAGAAAGTTATAACAAATTGGAAAAGGGAGTTTGGGAGAAAATACAGATCAAAATACAGAGCCATAAAAAAGCTTTCTCTGGGCATACTTGTAGTAATAGGATTGTCAACATAGGGACTGGGCTGCTGCAAAAGAGATAGAGAATAAAACTAGATTGCAGTGAGAGTATTGACAGATATCAAATAAGCACTTCATCTCTCTGCAAATTAAAGCAGAGGTTGGGCTGGTTAAATACTTTTGGGTGTTATAATTAAATAGAATTGATACAACTAACATGACTCAAACCTAAAATATAGAAAGTTATGGATTAAGTGCTTTACACTTTAGAGGCAATTTAGAAAGATTAATGGAGGGTCCACTATCTTTCTCTAAAGTTATATGGGATGGAAAATTGTGCAGGTGAATTGAAAAGATGTGGCAAGAAGGTTGTCATGGAGCCTGTTTCAGCTGCTTTTAGTTGCTGCAAATTTGAGCAGAATGGGTTCGGAACAATAAGCGTCAGGACAGGCACAAAAGGTTAAGTGACTGGTCTGCTGACTGTTGAATTGAGCTCTAGTAAAGGTTGTCTGATTAATTTGTGTTATATTTCTTCTTGTACTTTCTCCAAAGAAAAATTGAACACTGGATCTTGTGGGTATAATCAAAATAATGTCATTAGGCTTTGTTTATCAATTTTCAAATTCCATTTTCCCCTTCAATAACTCTGGAAAATGGAATAGTTTACCTCCACAAGAAAACATTCAGAATATGTATTTCATAATTTTAAGGACTTTATGACTGAAATGGTGTATATAGCTGCAAAATTTAATTTAAGCAAGTTTCCCTGCTAAATGGACATGGCTGTACAATTAGTGATTGAAGATGGAAGAGGAACACTCTGAGATGTTTATCGTGTATTATTAACAGACATTCTAAAGAACAATGAGGTGCAGTAACAACACAGTACAGAGCTGGAGGAGCACAGCAGGCCAGGCAGCGTCAGAGGAGCAGGAAAGCTAACGTTTTGGATCAGGACCCTTCTTCAGTTTTCTTCTGAAAAAGGGCCTCGATCCGAAACGTCAACTTTCCTGTTCCTCTGATGCTGCCTGGCCTGCTGTGTTCCTCCAGCTCTATACTGTGTTGTCTCTGACTCCAGCATCTGCAGTTCTTGCTATCAATGAGCTGCTATAATCCTTTTTTAATAAAAATCAATTCTTACATGTATAACATAAGGTAGGTGTATAGATGTGTGAAGCATGGCGATGATTAAATAATGCCATTACGTACCCACTGTGCACCGTACAACTTCAGTGCACATTGTAACGTGGGTTTCATTTGAGATTTAACAAATATGAAGAGTTAAGTATGTAATCAAGTAAATTGAACATCACAAATTTGGCATTTTGTGTTCCTAATATTTCAAGAAGAAATTCAAATATGCTGTTAAGACCATTGGTTATGAATCAAAGAAAATTATGACATGGAATATTGGGGATTTCTCTTTGGCTGAGGAAAGCTCGAGGTTTGTATGTTGTATAGATAACTGCATATGGTTTGGTGGAAGTAAATCCTGCAGTAAATTTATTTATTAACAGGATCTTCATTACCATATACACTCGTGTGCAACATAAAAGCTGTTGACTTTGCTGCTTAAAACCTTGCAAACTGTGTAAGACACTTGTGATGAACTAAAGAATTTATTTCAAGCCTTCTTCCTGTTTTTCAACTATGAACATTTAAACAAAAGTGTCTGCAACCAGAAAGCTCATGTTTGGTGGGAAATGGTGGTTAATTAAAGAATTAGCAGACTGTATTAACCTAAATCGGTTCCAATTTAATCAGCATATGGCATTTATCTAGTCACGACATGATATTATATCCTGATCGATTGATCAATGAAGCCATTGATCAGCAATCAGCATTGTTCACTTGAAAAAATAGTTCTAATCCACATTGTTTTCACTGCACTGGCCTCCCTTCTCACATCTGCAGTTTTAGCCATTGCTCACTTGTATGTTACGATCTGGTGGCAGCATCTGAAAATGTGGGCCTAGGATCCACATATATGTGGACAGTAACCATCACATATATGGTCACTATCTCTGCTGACCAATTCAGTCTTGAATGTAAGACAAAATATTCCAGCCTCTGCTGCTATGTTCACATTAGAAAAGTGATTTTTGATAAAAAAATTGCCGGTCAGCTGTATTGATAGAATATTTTTCTTCATGCGCTGGAATTTTCATTTCTCGTTTCAGATTCATAGGAAAAAAGCCAAGGGTAAACATTTAAAAAAGTTTGTTGAGAAAATTATGCTGAATTCTTTTAAATATATTTCAGCTCTAATTTTCACCAGATTGGAGAACGCTTGTGCCCTGGCAGAAGTGCTGGAAGAAGGTTGGAATTGCAATTTCCAGGTTTAAATGAGCATCTTTCATTTTTGTGTGCACACGATGGGGAAGGCTGAAGCTCACACATAAACAGTTCCTGAATGCAACTGGCATCTTAAATGACCGAACTCCTCCACTGAGAGCAGGTTTATGAGCTGCATTCATTTAGGATGCACAGAGTTAATATAGTTAGTGAAGGGAATATGGGGTTGGGTGGAAGTAGGGACTAAATTGGAATAGGGATGTGAGGAACCATGAGGGACAGCCAGAGAGCACTAGGCTGCGTGACAGTGTACGGGTGTGAGGGGTGGAGGGATGATTTATACTTGACCACTTTGGAGAAATAAGGTACCAACTTGGAATTGTGGAAAAGCAAGCACATCAGTAAAACATGCATAAATCCACTGGGACTTGCAGAGATGTCAAGAATCAACCCAAGCAAAAACGTGAAGTTTAAGAAAAGCACAACTAGGTACTTCAGAGTGCCTGATTGTTTAAAAACATCATAGGATTTGTTTTGGATGACTAATTTTCCAAACTCTCATTTTCATAACTGTGTGCCTATTGTTGGATGGTTCCACCTGTGTATTGAATGGAAATGTTTGTTGACATACAGTATTAATCACTTACGCAAAATATTTGCTTTGATAAGTCCATTATGAAAGTAACTTCACTGCATCAGATGTTTATTTCATATCAAGCAGAGTGGGCTTTTAGCGATAAAGGTGTAATCAAAAGGCTGGCAACGTTATTTTCCGTCATTGCTACTCCTGATGAAAGGATAATAGTTACGACGGAGACAGGAGGGTAGATAGTGTGGGAGATTTACAGTTGACACGGAGTTGCCACAGATTCTGTAAAGGGTCTTTGGGATGAGTGAGGGCATAATGGGCATTTGGAGGCACAGGGTGGAGGCTGGGTAAATGGATATTGGTTGGCACAGTGTATTTGGGCCATGGGATGGTTACAGGAGCATAAGTTGATATGAATTATGCATAGAAAGTGAGGGGCTGAGGGCAATGAAGTGAATGGTGAGGTATACTGATGATCTGCAGCTATTCAGCTCTCATGGTATAATGTGAGATGTGCATCACATGGTGCTGAAGAATTCAATTACCTGTTATTATATTTTTGGTATTTACATATGAACGCTACAATTACAGCATTTGAGTGTCTGTACTTTAGCGAAGCAATCCAAATGTATTGTCGCACACATTCCCTCAGCATGTCATGCTGCAAGAGGACGGAGCTCAGTAAGATGGAGTCCGAGAGCTATATACAATTGGGTCACATGTCAAGGTATGGTGCTGCCATCGTGGGCATGTCCGTTCCTTAAAGGTATATTGCAGATCTGATGTGAGACACAACTCAATGGGCATGAGGAATGTTTTCAGACTTAATCATTATTTTTAAAGTTTGAATAAATGCAGTCCTTAGGCTTACCTTCCACCCAGCTCTCCTTGAGAACTGGGCTGCCTCTTAGGCTGTTCCCGGGGTACCTGGAATACCTCTCAATCCAGCCGTACTCCACTAACCCTGAATATCTGAATGCACACTGTTATTTTGAAAGATCTGCTTCACAGAAGCAGGTTTTCTCCCAACTGTGTCCACGACCCAGGAAAATAAATCAAAACTTGCATTTTGATTGTTTAAGAAAAATAATGGCTGATTACATGCCTATTATAGATTGTTTATTAAAAATTAATGAAGTTATTGAAAAGAGACAGTCAAGGAGAGTCTGAGATCACAGAAAGAACGAGAAGAAGATGGGTGGGGGCCTTTGGGTGGTGAAAGAGAGAGTGCTTTGTTCATTTTAATGCTTAACATCTTAAAGTAAAACGACCAATTAAATTAGTAGTCAAATTGGTAGTAATCAAATGATTATATTAACTAGATAGAATAGCTTAATCCTATTTGAACATACTTACCCAACAGGTTATAACAAAACTTGTTCACCAACTTAGGGAAGGAAACTGTCATCCTTAGTCAATCTGGTCTACATACGACTCCAGACCGACAGCAATGTGTTTGACTTTTAACTGTTCTCTGAAATGGTGCAGCAAGACACATTTGGATGGATTTGGAGTGCAGTGGACAATTCCAAAATTTGCAACATGATACAAAACTTGGAACCATTGCAAACTGTAAGGAGCATAGCGTCAAACTTCAAAAGGACATAGACATGTTGGTGGAGAGGGCAGATAAATGGCAGACAAAGTTCAGTGTGAGGGTAGGAAGAACATGGACATTTTGGAAGGAAAGACATGGACAGACAACACGTAAAAGAGGCCACAGCAGTTAAGGAGGTGCAGAAACAGATGGAGGTGGGTATATACACGCATAGGTAGGTTACTGGGGACGACATGAAAGGTGGAGAGAACGGTTAATAAAGTGGCATCCACATGCCATGAAAGAACAAGTTTAATTTTTAAAAAGTCCTTGCAGCAACCTTGCACATCTGATGTATTGGCAAACGATACCAAGTAAGCCAAGTTAACTAGTGCAGATTAACCATTGTAAATTACCTCAAGCCAGATCAAGTCTGTGGCTCAGAGTGAAGTCACATGATAAATTTTACATGTTCTAAGCTTCTTTTGGGAACCTTCCCAGAACAGCACTGCTGATGTTGACAATAGGGCAGTTACAGATATCAACTTGTGTCCTTGTGAAATCACTCCACTTAGTGCAGCGCCATGCGTCACTTTTATCTTAAGGGAATCTTTTAATCAGTGCACAGCTAAGCTACCACTTATTTTAAAAACCCCAAAATTATTCCTCAGTATGACACTTAATTCTTACGCGGCAGTTTTATTTAGTGATCAACTGCAAGTCTTTTTGGCCCAATACAAAATGGCTATTTTGTCAAATTAAATCAAAGTCAGCGATGGAAAAGCAGGTGTTGATTTGAAATGCTGAAATTGCCCAGATGATTAGTTTGGCAAATGAATACTGACAATGAACCTGGTTTGTACTGTGGAAGATGTGGCATTTCTTAATGGTGAAATGCTCCAACACACGCATCGTTTATACATTCAGCTGCCAGGAGACACCTGTGCTTCTGCTTCCTGCCAATCATATGATGAAGAGACAGTGGCACTTGGGTGGATGACAGAAAATATTGTAAACAATATGCATATGAGTGTCTCAAAAGTACTTCATTCAAATGGAGCAAGACATTTCACAAAACAATCATGTAACCAATTTGTGGTTCAAGTTAAATTGACTTTCATTTGAAGGTTAATGTGCAATGTGAGTACATTGCAGTTTCTTGGAAGCTGTCTACACTATTAAAGGGCTATTTTCTGAACCTGCATAACAGTTACACAAAATTTGGAAATCAAGTTGTTTCTTTGACATGAATTGAGTACAATATTAAATGGTTGCTCAGAATGGATTGATAAAACAAATTGAACCAATTATTCGGCAGTCAAGTCTCCTAAAATCTCTTGAATGAAGTGACTCTATTTTCAGGCATTAGGAATATAATGGTATATGCCTCTGCGCCCTTATCCACCTGGGGACTGTAGTATTGATCCACTCAGGACTCAGTTTAGGAGACAAGTTGGTGAAGGAAAGGTGGACACATTGAGGGAAGTCTGAGTGGACTACTCCAGCTCCTAATTCACATGCTCTAAAACCAGGGGCAAGGGCCTGCAATTGGCAACTTCAGTATCACCATCAGATAAAGGAGCAGAAGTAGGCCATTCAGCCCATCAAGGCTGCTCTATCATTCAGTGAGGTTGTGGCTAACCTAATAATCCTCAACCCTACTCTCCTGCATTTCCCCATAACCCTTGATTCCCTTACTGTTGAAAAATCTATCTCAGCCTTGAATATATACTTTAAGACCCAGCCTCTATCGCCCTCTACAGCATGATGCCTTGTGTTCATTACCAAAAATGTTGTCAATTGATAGCACATGATTTTGAGGCTCCCCAGTGACAATCTACAGTTAATCTGTGGTGCATATTGCCACTATTTGTAATCAATTTACTTATTTAAGGGCTGGTAAAGTCATTTCAGGTGTTGGGAGTTAACTGTAATTCCAGTTAGAGCACCATGTCTATCTATGTTCAGCAGAATACAGGCATCTGATTTCAGCTGGGACCTACATTCCTCTGTAGGTCTGGAATCTGTAGAGAGGAGATCGAATAGCATAATGCCTTGTGCGTTTAGAATTCTGAATGTAATATCAGTGGCAGGGAACTTCTAGAAAAAATTATTCGGAATAGAATTAGTAGTCACATAGAAGAAGGTGGGTCATTTAGGAAGTCAGTATGGATTTCTAAAGGGAAAACTGTGTTTGGCAAACTTTTTGGAAATTTTTTGAAGAGCAAACTATACAGTAACTGGAAAAGTCCTGGGGAAAATTGATGTACAGAGAGATCTGAGTGTTCAGGTCCATTGTTCCCTGAATGTGGCAACCCAGGTCAATAGAGTGGTCAAGAAGGCACACGGCATGCTTTCCTTCATCAGACGGGGTATTGAATACAAGAGTTGGCAGGTCATGTTACAGTTGTATAGGACTTTGGTTTGGCCACATTTAGAGTACTGCGTGCAGTTCTGGTCGTCACATTACCAAAAGGATGTGGATGCTTTGGAGACGGTGCACAGGAGGTTCACCAGGATGTTGCCTGGTATGGAGGGCGCTACCTATGAAGAGAGGTTGAGTAGATTAGGATTATTTTCGTTAGAAAGACGGAGATTGAGGGAGGACCTGATTGAGGTCTACAAAATCATGAGAGGTATAGACAAGGTGGATAGCAGGAAGCTTTTTCCCAGAGTGGGGGACTCAATTACTAGGGGTCATGAGTTCAAAGTGAGAGGAGGAAAGTTTACGGGAGATATGCGTGGAAAGTTCTTTACACAGAGGGTGGTGGGTGCCTGGAACACGTTGCCAGCGGAGGTAGTAGACACAGACACGTTAGTGTCTTTTAAGGTGTATCTGGACAGGTACATGTATGGAGAGGGAACAAAGGGATACAGACCCTTAGAAAATAGATGACAGGTTTAGACAGAGGATCTCGATCGGCGCAGGCTTGGAGGGCCGAAGGGCCTGTTCCTGTGCTGAAATTTTCTTTGTTCTTTGTTCTAAATAACAAAGGGCCAAAGAGGATAATGTCTTGGATGCAGTGTACATGGACTTTTGAAAAGACGTTCAATACACTGCCACCCAAATGTGAGAAAAAGTTTTGCTCATGGAATAAAAAGATGGGTAGCAATGTCGATCCAAAATTGACTTGGTGATTGGAATTAGTGACAGTCAATGGATATTCTTTGGGCCGGAGGAAGAAATGAAGAGTTACTCAGGAAGCAGTATTGAGAAGCTTACATTTCCTGACTCTATATTAATGATTGAGATCTTCGTCTGCAGGGGGCAATTTCAAAGTTTATGGATATTATGAAACTTGGAAGGATTGTAAACTGTCAGGATGAAAATGTAGAACTCCAAAAGGTCATTGACAGGTTTGTAGAGATAAAATTCAATGCAGAGAAGTGAGAGGTGATGCATTTCAGACAGAAGAATGTGAATATACAAAATAAAGTAGTGGTATGATACTGAGAAGGCGCAGGAACAGAAGGACTTGGGTGTACATGTGCATAGATCACAGAAGGTGGCAGTTGATAAAGCTAACAGTATCCTGGGATTTATTAATGGAGGCTTAGAATCAGGAGTAAGGAGGTTTTACTCAACTTAGACCTTAGCTTGAGCATTGTGTATAATTCAGGGTGCCACTCTCCTGGAAGTATGTGAATGCATTGTAAGGAATACAAAGAGGTTTGCAAAAATGATTCCAGCAATAAGAAAATTCTGTCATGAGGATATTCTGAAAAGGTTGGGACCATTCTCCTTGGAGAGAAGGCTAAAAGGAGAGCTAATAGAAGATTTCAAAATTGAGACGTCTGCATAGAGGAGATAAGGAGAAACTGTTCCCACTCAGAAGGATCAAGGTCAGGAAGGCACAGATTTAAAGTGATGTGAGAAAATGTTTTATTGTGTAATGAGTGGTTCGGGTCTGGAATGTACTGCCTGGGACAATGACAGAGGCAGAATCAGTTGCAGTGTTCAAGAGGTGATTGGATGACGATTTGATGAGAAATGATGTACATGGGGATCTGGAAAAGGCAGGTGAATGGCACCAAGCCATGTAGCTCAGTGGTGAGCCCTTGTAGACATAATTGGCTGAATAACCTCCTTATGTGCAGTAACAGTTTTGTGATTCTGTAATGGAATGGGCTATACTCGCTGAACAAGGAGTACAAAAGAAACTGTAAGATTGCTTCAGTGAACATGTCTGTGATGCTGCCTGATATCCCCTTGTGATGAGTGCTACATTTTCCCAGTCAACCCAGGACCTGCTTTATCGCAACAAACATAAAAATACTTAAATGTCAACCTGTTGAAATCAAAGCACCTCACATTGAAATTATTTTAGACCAGTGACTTTTGTTATACAAATAACATTTGGACAATCAAACAGCAACAAAAGTTTCAGTCATGTTTTAGAGTAAGCATCTCATTGAAGTTAACTCTTGGGGGGAATGTCCAATCTGAGCCTAATCCCAGACTAAAGCAGAACAATCAGCTAAAAGTTTAGGATGTGAAAATGACTGAGAAAAAGGAATGTTTTGGAAAGAGAAAATAAATAAAGTGAGTTAAATTCCTGCTGCAGGTTTATAATGGGAGCTTATTTATTTTACAATAGCTGATGCTGCGCTGATGTTTTGAGCTGAACAATAGTCATGCTTTGTTATGAAATGCTCCCTATTATGTTTATTTCTACTGAAATGTTTTTTGGGCAGATTGTTATGCATTTCCCTTGGCTTCAATGCTGTAGGTCATCCTTGTGGTTAGTTCTTCCCTCCACACCCACAGCCCCATTCTGGGGAATGGTAAAGATTGGATTGATCTGTGGAGAGGGACTGTGACAGCAACAGCTGAATGGCTCCCACTTAATGACTCTGACACAGTATTTCATCAAGTACAGTCGTACTAGTCTGATTCTGCAGACATTCAGCCTACAGGCGTGACATTACAACTTCTTGTAGTCTGAACTGGATCCCATCTCTTTGAAGTGTGCCTGCACATGCATTTCTCCAATCTTTAATTTGACGAACTAAAAACAGCTTTGTAGGACAAGACCGGACATGAATTGTCAAACTGCTTTACAGAC
The DNA here is from genome assembly GCA_024137785.1 of Ginglymostoma cirratum. Lineage (NCBI taxonomy): Eukaryota > Metazoa > Chordata > Chondrichthyes > Orectolobiformes > Ginglymostomatidae > Ginglymostoma > Ginglymostoma cirratum. Next base: position 44,457,637 of record JAHRHZ010000112.1, on the reverse strand, counting down.
TGCAGGAACTTAGATGGAACATTGTAATCAAAGCTCACTCATTTTGTTGATCGTCTAATGCTTCCTTAAATAATGGCCAGTAATACACTGAGCTGTCTTGGAGACAGTTCTATATGGAGCCAGCTTAGGTGCTCTAACATTGACCATGTCCTAGCTTATACTGGCTTGATTGGTAACTAGATGTCTCCTTTCGCATGCCTTTTCCTCAGTTAGCCCCCTTGACTGACCTGCCAGAGGTCATTCCTATTTCTGACATAGGAATTGTGTGATCTGTTTGTTTAACACTTCCCAATCAATAATTTGCCTTTTAAGTTCCTGATCAAATGAAGAAAATAACTTTTACTCCCCGACCACAATACCAACAATAAAATGGGCATGATTTTTGGCTTATCTTTAGCCTACACCTTTTGATGAGGTTCCTGTTTGTAATTGTAATGACAGGATGCAGCTGGAAGGGAAAGAAAAGCCAAAGTGAACTAATTTTAATGGAAAGTCCACCATCTGCCTGCAAATCGTTTGCAAATCCTATTGTAGGAAAATAGCAAAAAAAAGGTCCTGAAATGCGACAGCAGGCCCAGATTTTAAGGGAAGTATGGGAATGGAGGGTGGTGGGGGTTCACTTATGATGCAAGACTGCACATTTTTATGACCAAATGACGCATCAACTGGTTTCCCAGCCAGCCACATGGTGCTATCTCCTGGGAAGGCCTGTAAATGCATGGGTGCATGCTTTCCCAAGAAGTTGCACTCATCGAAGGCCCCAGTTCAGCGATGGAAAATAAATCAATTTTTCTCACTCTCGCCTCTCTTTCTCTTCCCTCTATACATGCCTATTGTTCCATTATCTTGCTCCTATACTGATGTAGACTTGCTTGTCCAACTTGGCATCTTCAGCTAGCTCCGACAGCATTGAAAGTTTAACATCTAGTCTTTCATAGTGTGGCACTGAAGGAAAGATTCTCAAACAGAAAATATTGTATACTTAGTTTTTTGGGGCATTCTAATGTTTGAGGGCTTGTTTGGTATGCTGTATTGATGTCCTAAGTTCCCTACTTGGGACACAAATGGTGAACATCCATTCATGGTCACCAGTAATCAATCATGTTTAAACTCAAAGGTAGTCCCTCAGAGCTGTCTACTGAAAGAGAACAAGGCAGTGCCACCCATAGCTTCAGGCCGAATTCATCAGTGAGCTCTAATACCATAATACCATCCAGGAGGCCAAGTAACATATGCAGATGCATTGAGCCACCTCCCACGGGCAGATACACCATCGGTGGCACTGACACTGGAAGAGTCCATAATGGTTTCCAGTTTTATGGGCACACTTCCAGTCAGAGCTGACAATGTTTTGGATGCAGAAAGATCCAGTCCTAGCAAAACTTAAACAGCTGGTCACAACCAGAATTGAAAGCTTTTTGGAAGCAGAGAGGCCAGATCACCACTGTGGACAGCATATTATCATGGGGAGCAAGAGTGATTGTCCAGAGCAAAGGTTGTCACCAGATACTGGCTGAACACCACCAGGATCATCCAGGGGCTTCCAAAGTGAAGATGTTGGCGAGAAGTAATGGTGGTCAGGATTGGATGCTGTGTTGGTGGGGCAGTGCCCAGAATGCCAACAAGGGCAAAAATTACTGCCAGCAGCTCCCCACATTCATGGGAATGGCCTAGTGAAACCTGGACTCAGTTACACGTTGACTATATAGGTCCTTTCATGAGCTCAATGTTCTTAGTCACTGTGGATGCCCACTCAAAGTAGCTGGATGTTCTCCCTCTCTGTCACCCATTGAAGATACCTTGGAATCTGCAATGGATATGATAGATTTCACCGTCTCGATGCCTTTGCTACTTAATTTTCTTCCAAGATGGCCCAGGAACAAGAGGGGAGCAACTGTGTGTTACACATCACCTGTATCAGAGGCAGAGTTGGAGGAACCTGAGCCCAGGAGCAGCTACAGAAAATAACTGGTCTATGTCCTCAGACACAGAGGGGGAGGAATGCAATGATTGAAATGAGGTCAGACAAGTGGATATCACAGGTCACAACCTCATTTTTCTGAAGAAGGGTCCCAACCCAAAATGTCAGCTTTCCTGCTCCTCTCATGCTGCCTGGACTGCTGTGTTCATCCAGCTCTACACTGTGTTATCAGAATAAATGAGTTTCTGGGATTCTGTGTAATGAGTTCCAACAATTCTTTTCGGAACTTTGCAAATATTTGAAGATGATTGATCATAGCACTCTGAGGTTTAAAAAATACAAGGTTGATGATAGAGCTTACTGGAATATATGTGTGTTAAGTACATCATTTGCAAAATTTAAATAAACCAACTTTACCTTGTCAGGCAGAGAGTTGTAGACACCGGTATGAGAATTATAATTCCTTCATACAATGGAAGTCTGGTCATCACGCTTGGTTTGCATTCCTCAAGCAACAGTTGACGCTTGCTTCTGTTGATTTGATAGCTTTCAGTATTAAAATATGTTCAGCTGTATGAAAGATTTTGACCTGTGCTTGTCCATGCAGTGTGCCTGGAAATAGATCTACTTGCGAAGGAAAGGCATTGGATGGAAATTGTCAAAACAAAACATTTGGAACCAGTAAAAACTGAAAGAACTAGGGATGCTGTAAATCAGAAATGAAACAGGAATTGGTGGAAAAGCTCAGCAGGTCTGATAGCATCTGTGGAGAGAAATCAGAGTTAACATTTCAGGTTGACTGACCCTTCCTGAGTTCTGAATTATTTAGAGCTAGTTAAATAAGTTAAAAGTCTGCAAGGTTGTGGGAGTTATATCAGCTGTAGCATAACTTGATTACGTTTCAGAAAACCACTGGTTCCAAGCCTGAGCTTTTCCAGCAATTTCTGTTTTTTGTTTCTGATTTGGAACCAGTAGTTTTCCAAAACCTAATCATGTTATGCTCAGCTGATATAACTCCTACAAAGTTGCAGACTTTTGACTTATTTAACTAAACAATTCACTTTCTAAAAGTTACCAGTTTGTTTATACTCCTTATGTAACTGAAATGCTGCTGGAGAGAACCAGAGAACCTCTATGCTTTCACCAAAACACTCTTCAACCAAGAGTTTTTCAATGATGCTGATGTTCAGAACAATGTGTGCTTTGTTATTTTTGTTATCTAGTTCAGTCTAAATAGAGAGCAATAAAAGCACTTCTCTGCTTTTAGAACCCATTACTACATTGAGCATGCAGGCAAAGGTAAAAGCAAATGCACTGCAGAGAAGAGCACTTTTATTGTGGCCCACTGGGTGTCTTATGCCTCCCATCAAGAGGCACATTTATTCCACTTTTCCACTCCAGCAACCATGTCTGCTCTCAGTTTGTGCTTAATTGCAAGTACTTCTGTGAAGTGAGCTCACATAATAACAGAGAGGCAGCTGTGAAGAGTTGAATAGCAGTGACTTGGCATGACCCCATGTATGAGTTACAAAGCTCATACCAACCCACTCTGCCACACAGGCTTGTGGTTTGGAGATTCTGGTGAAACTCTGTTATTTGCAAAGCTGTTCAATTTAAGAGTTTGGAAGAACCTGTGCAGTGCGAACTCAAGCTGTCTGTGCCTCATTTAGGATGAAAATAAAGAGACTCACGCCATGAGGAGTAAAGATGTTTCACTGCTCCTGGTAAAGACTGATATCAGTTTTTAAAAAATTGAACTGGTTTAATTGGAGGAGTTGTACTTTACACATAAATGGTAGGTATAAGAGTAACAAGCGTGGGGCTGGATGAACACAGCAGGTCAAGCAGCATCATAGGAGCAGGATGCTGCTTGGCCTGCTGTATGTATCCAGCCCCACGCTTGTTATCTCGGATTCTCCAGCATCTGCAGTACCTTTTATCTCTCGTAGGTATAAGTGTATGCTGATTACAGTTTCTTTTTGCCCTGGAGTCATTTTGTGGTTTTACTGTGGAGGATATGATTGATAGAATTTTTTGTGCAAACAGGGAGAAGTATTCATTGTGAATTAGATTCACATTTTTGACTCTTTTGTGCTCCTGGCATTGCAATGTTGCTCGTAACATACCTTTGCTACTGTGTGTTATTCCACCAGTACTATATAGTTACATCTCTGTAGGCTATAACTTCTGTTTCTTCAGCCCTGGTTTTTGAACTGATAAGACTGTGACACTCAAATCTGTATTGAGCTTAAAATTACTGTGATGTCCATTGGCATAAATAATTTCTATCAAATGCAAACTGACTGGACCATCAACTTCCCTTAGAAATCCTAATGTCGGTATGTGATCTAAAGACAGCATTGTTTTCTAAAGAAGGAAGGCATTAACCTCTTCTGTATGACCAAGCATTTGGATTTTCACTGATCTAATATTTTGTCCTGCTTCTGATCATCTTCTGGAAGTAATTTTAAAGATGCCGTCATCTTTTGTCAACGCTAAGCACTGCTTGTGGATGTGAAGCTATTGTGTTTCAGAATGTTGACACAGACCCTTCTGTATCTGCTGATTTGCCAATTTGTATATTACCTTGTCTCATGTGTCAATAGAGAGGTTGTACCTTTAAATGAATGGGTCATGTTGCTGTGCAGTGGTGAGAGTGTCCTTCTCATTGTAGGAAATTGATTGAGAGTCTTCCTGTCCAAAATCAAATCTCCCTCAGATTATAATTAATCTGACAAAGACACCTCAATAATCCCAACAAGATTTCTGTCTTTGATAAATTCTGATTTCTAAGCAATATTGTCATAGTTCTCCACTAATGTGTAAAGACCATTAATGAAATTATCCATGGATTTCCGCTGGATGCTAAACTCTTCTGTTTAAATATTGCCCATCCAAGATTTCTTTTTGTTTTCTGAATTAAAATAATCCAGTCAAAAGCTGTTGGAAGTATTTGTACCTTCTTTTCTATTTTGGTGATTTATTATATCACCTGTCGCTCCTATTAAATACAATATTATGTATGTAACTACTTCAGCTTGAGATCAAGTATTTCATTTTGAAACAATTCCATATTTTGAGGCAGGGTCACCGGACCCGAAACGTTAACTCTGATTTATTTTCTTCACAGATGCTGCCAGACCTGCTGAGCTTTTCCAACAACTTCTGTTTTTGTTCCACATTTAAAGAATTGTTTTCTCCAGGATGTCCAATCATTTGTTCTATTTAGCCTAAATTACACTAAAGCTCGATGACAATATGTGTTTCCTGCAATTTTTTTTATAGTTCTTTTGATACTTTTATTATCATTGCAAAGACATTTGAAAATCTTTAGTAACTCAATTCTTTGTTTTATTTAATCAATTTTAATGATTCTGCAATAGCTATATGCTGATGGCATTAAAATTTATAATCTTGCCTTAAAGGATGATGTTGTAATCCCCTTCCTTTAAATTATTATCACAGTACTGTTGTACATCATTGCCTGAAAGTATTTTGAACTCTATTATAACAATATCCTTGCAAAAATATTTAAATTCTTTATTATGCAATACTGTGTCTTGATTCTGTTTACTGGGGATTTCCCACTTTTTATCCAATCAAAGTGGTAGGTTCCCGCTTTCTGAACATTGTCTCACCTTTTGCAGCCATGGGCAAAATAAATGGTTTCCCACTTTTCTCTATCTAAAATACAATGCTAACTTTTTGCACAACTTTTAAAATAAATGTCTGTAGTTGTGGTCTTAGTAAATCTTCCTGTTAAGAATGGGGAGGCAATGGCCTAGTGATATTATCACTAGACTGTTAATCCAGAGACCCAGGTAATGTTCTGGGGACATAGGTTTGAATCCAGCCATGGCAGATGGTGGAATTTGAATTCAATAATAAAAATCTGGAATCAAGAATCTAATGATGACCATGAATCCATTATCGACTTGTCAGGAAAAACCCATCTGGTTCACTAATGTCCTTTAGGGAAGGAAACTGCCATCCTTACCTGGTCTGGCCTACATGTGACTCCAGACGCATAGCAATGTGGTTGACTCTTAACTGTCCTCTGGACAATTAGGGATGGGCAATGAATGCTGCCTGGCCAGCGATGCCTCATCCCATGAATGAGTAAAGAATAAAAATTGTACTGTAAATTATGTATGTTGGGGGTCTGATCAGAATCGTAAAATTCTCCAATTGCCCTCTTCTATTAGATGCTGAGTGGTTAGGGTTGAGTGTGGTCTCCAGTTCTCCCCTTTTTAAAAAAAAATCAAATTGTTTGGACATGCTTAGTCATAGGGGGGACTTAAATTTGGACTTTCTGACCTTGAGGCACGGACATTGTTACTGTGTCACAGGAACCTCATGGAAATGTCCTTTCTACAAAATATTTTTAATCATCTTATTCAGATATGTTATAACACGCTTCTGAGGCAGGTGGAACTTAACTTTTTGACCTAGATGTATGGACACGACCACCGTGCCACCAGATCCAAAAGTATTTTTTGAGAACTTGTTTCAACATGTTATGACAGACCTAATTGGTACGTGACCTATAGTCCATGCAGTGACACTACTACTGTATGACAAGAGCTCCATGGAACCCTACTTGTGATTAAGTCTGAGGGTGCATCGAATGAGCACTGGTGGAAGGTGAACCACTTGAGTCTTAACAAAAAGAGGCATTTGTCTCATACAAGATGCACTTTATTATGTATTACCAGTACACACAAGTTACATTGACCAGTCAGCTATAATTACAAAGACTCTTGGGATCCAGAAATGATACATTAGCCTTTATTGGGACTTAATGTTAGCTTCCTTTTCTTCTCCACCAAAACATCATCAGACAGGCAGGAACTCAATGCAGCTTCCATTTCAACCTTACCGCAGACAACTCCAACTTCCATTAATCAGATGTTGACCAAATAGCACGAATGTGAAATAGAGATAACAAGGTGTGGAGCTGGATGAACACAGCAGGCCAAGCAGCATCATAGGAGCAGGAAAACTTGACGTTTCGGGCCCAGACCCTTCATCAAAAATGGGGGAGGAGGAGAGGGTTCTGAAATAAATAGGGAGAGAGGGGGAGGTGGACAGAGGATGGAGAGAGGAGAGGATAGGTGGAGAGGAGGCAGACAAGTCAAAGAGGCGGGGACGGAGCCAGTAAGGGCGGGTGCCGGGGGCGGGATGATGTGAGTCGATAGGAGATGGGGGTGTGGCTTGAGGTGAGAGGAAAACAGGTTAGGGAGGTGGAGATGAGCAAGGCTGGTTTTGGAATGCGGTTGGGGGAGGGGAGATTTTGAAGCTTGTGAAATCCACATTGATGCCATTGGGCTGCAGGGTTCCCAGGCTGAATATGATTTGCTGTTCCTGCAGCCTTCGGGTGGCATCACTGTGGCATTGCAGGAGGCCCAGGATGGACATGTCATCTGAGGAATGGGAGGGGGAGTTGAAATGGTTCGCGACTGGGAGGTGCAGTTGTTTGTTGCGAACTGAGCGCAGGTGTTCTGCAAAGCGGTCCCCAAGCCTCCGCTTGGTTTCCCCGATGTAGAGGAGGCCACAACGGGTACAGCGGATGCAGTATACCACATTGGCAGATGTGCAGGTGAACATCTGCCTGATGTGGAAAGTCTTCTTGGGGCCTGGGATTGGGGTGAGGGAGGAGGTGTGGGGGCAGGTGTAGCACTTCCCGCGGTTGCAGGGAAAAGTGCTGGGTGTGATGGGGCTGGAGGGGACTGTGGAGCGGACAAGGGAGTCACAGAGGGAGTGGTCCCTCCGGAAAGTAGACAAGGGTGGGGAGGGAAAAATGTCTTTGGTGGTGGGGTCAGATTGCAGATGGAGGAAGTATCGGAGGATGATGCATTGGATCCGGAGGTTGGTGGGGTGGTATGTGAAGACGAGGGGGATTCTTTTTTGGTTGTTATTGCGGGGACGGGGTGTGAGGGATGAGTTGCGGGAAATGCGGGTGACACGGTCGAGGGCGTTCTCTACCACTGCGGGGGTGGGGGGAATGGTGCGGTCCTTGAAGAATGAGGACATCTGAGATGTACGGGAGTGGAATGCCTCATCCTGGGAGCAGATGCGGTGGAGGCGAAGGAATTGGGAATAGGGGATGGCATTTTTGCAAGAAGGTGGGTGGGAGGAGGTGTATTCCACGTAGCTGTGGGAGTCGGTGGGCTTGAAATGGACATCGGTTTCTAGGTGGTTCCCTGAGATGGAGACAGGGAGGTCCAGGAAGGAGAGAGAAGTGTTGGAGATGGTCCAGGTGAACTTCAGTTTGGGGTGGAAGGTGTTGGTGAAGTGGATGAACTGTTCGAGCTCCTCGTGGGAGCACGAGGCGGCGCCGATACAGTCATCAATGTAACGGAGGAAGAGGTGGGGTTTAGGGCCAGTGTACGTCCAGAAGAGGGATTGTTCCACGTAACCTACAAAGAGGCAGGCATAGCTTGGGCCCATGCAGGTACCCATGGCCACCCTCTTTGTTTGTAGGAAGTGGGAGGAATTGAAAGAGAAGTTTTTGAGGGTGAGGACGAGTTCGGCTAAGCGGATGAGGGTGTCGGTGGAGGGGGATTGGTCCGTTCTGCGGGACAGGAAGAAGCGGAGGGCCTTTAGGCCATCTGCATGGGGAATACAGGTATATAGGGACTGGACATCCATAGTAAAAATGAGGTGTTGGGGATCGGGGAATTGGAAGTTCTGGAGGAGGTGGAAGGCGTGGGTGGTGTCACGGACGTAGGTAGGGAGTTCCTGGACCAAGGGGGTGAAAATGGAGTCTAGGTAGGTGGAGATGAGTTCGGTTGGGCAGGAGCAGGCAGAGACAATGGGTCGACCAGGGCATCCAGGTTTGTGGATTTTGGGAAGGAGATAGAAGCGGGCAGCGCGGGGTTGGGGAACGATGAGGTTGGAGGCTGTGGGTGGGAGGTCACCTGAGGTGATGAGGTTGTGGATGGTTTGGGAAATGATGGTTTGGTGCTGGGGGGTGGGGTCATGATCGAGGGTGCGGTAGGAGGAGGTGTCGGAGAGTTGGCCCCTGGCATCAGCAACGTAGAGGTCAGTGCGCCATACTACGACTGCCCCTCCCTTGCCCGCGGGTTTTATGGTGAGTTTGGGATTGGTGTGGAGGGAGTGGAGGGCTGCACGTTCTGTGGGGGAGAGGTTGGAGTGTTTGAGGGGGTAGAGAGGTTGAGGCGATTGATGTCTTGACGGCAGTTGGAGATGAAGAGGTCGAGGGAGGGTAGGAGGCCTGGGGGTGGTGTCATCGAAGAGGGCTTGTGTTGGAGGCGGGAGAAGGGGTCAGTAGAGGGAGGGTTAGATTCACAGTTGAAGAAGTAAGCGTGGAGGCGGAGGCGGCGGTAAAACTGCTCAATATCCAAGCGTGAGCGGTATTCGTTGATATGTGGGTGGAGGGGGACAAAGGTGAGCCCTTTACTGAGGACTGACCGTTCATCCTCAGTCAGGGGGAGGCCTGGGGGGATGGGGCTCAGTGTTGCTGTCTCCTCTGGAGCTGCTGGCTGTGGAGGCAGTGGGCAGAGCGTTGTTGGCGTCGGCTGTGGGCGGAGTTGCGTCGGCGTCGGCACTTTATCTCTGATACAGCACCAATGTGAACATTTCTTTTGCAATCTGTGCTTTCAAGGATATTTGTTAGAAAAATCCAAATATGTACAAGGATTTTTACAGCACCTTTAGCATTGTAAATCATCTCAATGCCTTATATTTGAAAGAGTAGCTAGCTTGTGGACAGTTACAAGAAGCAGGAAACCATTCGTGAATTATATTTAATTTTAAAACCCAAATTTGACCCCTCCATTCTTCTAACTCTGGTCTATTTTGTATCTCCTACTATACAACTCGAGGTGAAGTTTACAGGCATCGTAAAACTCCAACAACAGCAATTGCAGGAAGAACTCAGCAGGTTAGACAACATAATATGGAGAGAACGCAAAGTTAACATTTTGGGTTCAGTGGCCTTTCTTCAGAACTGTTTTGGTTCTGTTATGAAACTTAACTTTGGAATTCTCCTGTTCCTCTCTCAGCCAAGCTGCAAGAGCATGATGCATGATTGTAGTACAGAGGATTGAGAACAGGAAGAGAGAAATATCTTATTTAATCACACTGAGATTCCACCAAGATTCTGAATTGTGTCCTTGGGTTATGAAGGTTTTACTTGTGGAAGATCAATATGTGCATCATTGTGTGCTTGGTTTATTCAGAGCTAAAGTGGTTTAATTAATATCATCTTGAACCCATAAGATGCTCTGAATTTTATCTATTATACCTATATTGCTTTTTTTTAGCACTCTAAAATTATAAATTGTCATATTATTTTCTTCTGACTGGGCGGTGACCAGTTGTCATTTTGGAAATGAGTTTAATCAGAAAAACAGATCTAAAGAAACCTCTTTGATTCCAGGACAACATTTATTCAAGGTTGAGAGTTTCTGCTGTATGTCTGTCTATAAACAGTTTGGGTTTTTCTTTACTGTTGATGATTCAATGGTATTTATACTGTAAATATTATTTATTGTGCAAGATTAATCAGAATGGTTGTGACATAAACTTCAACAATCCTGCAAACTTTAGGAAACTCTGCAAAATTGAACAGTTTAAATGAAGATTTGAGGCGAAGTTTTAATTTTTTACTTTAGTATGGGAAAAAAGAGTACACCGTAAAATAAGTGGCTTATTTTTATGTCAAAGAGAGGAACATGAATGGTTTATTATTTTGCTTATGCATTATAATATTTTGCTGTTTAGGCATTATTCACTTTAATGGCTGTCGGAGTTTGATGCTCTGGCTGGTCTTCACAACTTCAAAGAGCTTTGCCTGCTTTTGATTCCACCTGAGAACAGCTTTTCTGGTCAAGAATTAAGATCAAAGCTGGTTGGACTGCACTTTGTGTACGAAAGCATGGTGGGTGGTCAAAGTTCGATGAATAGCCATTATCAAGCCAGGTTACTTGGTTTGGTCACTTCCATGAATGTTTTATTCACAAACATGTCAAATGCACATCATCCTCTAAAGGGCACCTCAAAGGATGGGCTGGTTGACAGAGCACTGCAACTGGAGGGAGGTGTGTACAGTGGGCCCAGGGGAAAGACAGGGAGAGCATGGAGCAGTACGAAAGGGTAGGAGAGTCAAGGAGATCAGAAAGAGCTTTTAACAATAAAAGTGTGAACCTGAGGAAAGATGTGGAGACAGACTGGCAGACTGTTTCAAAGAAAACTAAGCCGTAGCATCACTGGGATGAAAATAAATTATAGTTAGTGAATATTTTTCTCTATCTCTTTATAAGAGAGTTTAATTTCAAATTTATGTGTTGAAATTAGGACAGCAGTAAGTGAGTTAATAAGAGTTTAAGCACAAACAGGTCCAGAGATATTAATTAAAATTAATAGTTTAAACAGGCACTAATCAGATTGTTAAAGAGGGAACAGGGAGGTTTTAGTTCCATCATATTAGCTGAGAGAAGATTAAGTGGCTTTGATCTGAGCACTGCTGAGAGAGGAAGCTGCAATTTTAACAAGAGCAGAGAGGAAGACCATATGCCCAGACAAGCATATCCCAGGTTTCGGATCTTGAGCAGTGATAGGAGTTAGTGTTGTGCATCCAAGAGGCAGGGGGCTATGTGGAAAGCACATGGAGGGAGCTGATCACATTCACATTCAGAGGAAATGGGTCACTACCGGGCAGTCTAAGGAAAAGCAGGCAGTCAGTGCAGGAGTCTCCGTTGTCTATTGTGCCTGTTAATTGGTGTTGCACTTTGGAAATGTGTGCACATTGGGGAGGGTGTCGCCAGAGATTAGTCTATGGTACCAAAGGTACCTCTGCTGTACATGGAAAGGAGGAAGGGCAATAGGAACAGGCGATTCCAGAGTTAGGGAGAAGACAGCATCTCTGCAGCATGAAACATGTAGGCTGCATACTGGTGTGTTGTTTCCCTGGTGCCAGGGTCAAAGATGTCACAGAATGGCTGTAAGCCATCCTTCTACAGGAGGGAGAACCAGCCAGAAGTCATGGCCCATGTTGATACCAGTGACGTAAGTAAGGAAAAGGGATGAAGTTCTGAGAACATTTCAGGGAATTAGGGAGGAAATTAAAAAGCTGGATTTCCACAATAATCTCAGGGTTATTCCCAGTGTCATCTGCTAGTAAACATTCAAACAGGAGATTGCTTGATTGAAGATCTGGCTAGAGAACTGGTGTAGGAAGGAGAGTATCACATTTCTGAAGCACTGGTATCAGCTCTGGGGTGGATGTGACTGGTACAAACTGGATCGTTATAACTTAAGGGGACAGGGACTAATATCCTCATAAGAAGATTTACTTGGGGTGGGTTTAAACTGTTTTGTCAGGGGGTTGAACCTGAGGGCTAACCCAAATTGGAAGAAAATTAACCTTCTAACAGGAAATAGAAGAACGATGGGGGACAAGAAAAGACTGGAGGAAAAATTGAACATTAAGGATGCCTTGAATGCAGAATGATGTCAAAAAGAGTAAGCTAAGGGCATTCAGCCTGAAGGTATGTAGGATTTGTAACAAGCTTGATGATTGAAAAGCCGATGAGATAATTGCCCTTGGTGACCAGGATTGTGTCCTCAAAGATTCAAGGATGTCTGAGGTTCAGGAAGGACTGACTGGCAAGAAGGAAAGGATATGGAGTTATGAGATAATACCAGTTCCTTAGTAAGAGAGGACCTGCAATTGGACGAACAATGTGTGCAATCTGTGTACAATTGTGTTGGAGCTCTGTTGGACCTTGCCTGAAGTACTGCGCATGGGTTTGATCTCCTTATCTCAGAAACGATATTTTTGCCACTGAGATTACGCAATGAAAGTGCACCTGATTTTGCGATGTTGGGACTGTCCGATGAAGAGAAATTGAGCCAACTCGGCTTGGATTCTCTGGAGTTTGAAAGAATGAGGGATGATCTCATAGAAACATACACAATATGAAAAAGATTGACAGGTAAGATCTGTCCCCTGGCTTGGACAGTCTTGAACCAGGAAGCACAGTTTAGAAGAAAGGACGATGTCACTTCAGACAATGATAAGGAGAAAACATGTAACTTGTAGAATGGTAAATGTCCACCCTCGAGGATGGTTTATGCTTAGTCTCTGAGGATATGTAAAGTGGAAGGTAAGCAAAAAATTATCATCAACAATATAAAGGATTAAGGGGATATTTGTGTAAAAGGTATTGGAGTATTCAATAGCCATGATCACACAAAGTGTTGGAGCAGGCTAAACGGGCTGAATGGCCTACTCTTGTTCCTATGTTCCCAAGTAGTGATGTAGGCATAGGATACAGCAGCAATAACAGAAACATTGTTTGGGCATTTGATACATGGAGACACATAAAGTGTTCAGATAATAAAAAGATAAAGAAAAGGGACGCGGGGTGCGATAAGAATTAAGGAAGACATTGTAGTGTTCGATAAAGAAGATTTTCTTGAGTGGGCAAAGACAGAAACCTTTTGGTAAGAGCTGAGGAGCAAAAATGAAATAAGACCATGCTATTTGGGATGTTCTACTGATGTCCAAATAATGAGAAAGTAAAAATTTGCAGAATTACAAATGTACATGAACTATAGAGTGGTCAAATTGGGACCACCCTGTCCCAGTTGATATTTCGGTAATTAATGAAAGAGAGGGAAGAATTTCTGAACTGCATTCAGGAGAACTTCCTTGGTCAGCTTGTTCTGAGCCTAACCAGAAAGGTGGCATTTGCTGAATCCAGTGCTTGGAGGTGAGGGAGGGGAGTGGACCATGTGTCTTGGGGGGAAGTGTTGAGAATACTGATCATCGTACCATTAGGCATAGATTAGTATTAGAGATAAACATGGAGCAATCTATAAGGTTAATCCAATCAGGAAAGATCTAGTCAGGTAAAAATGGAAACAAAAAGAGGAAAAAATATAGTGGAACAATGAATGATCTGTCAAAAGAGATGCTTCAGTTACAGGCTAGGGTATATTTCAATCAAGAGACAATGGGCAGGAAATCAAAAATGTGGCTTCTTAATTGATAAGTATCTCAAGATTATGATGAAACAAAACAAAAATAGAGAAAATGATGCATTCCTGATGAATCACAGAAGTGAGAATGAAATCCTAATATGACAAATTGAGAGAAGAGGGGAAGAGAGAAGTGAATCTGGAAGACAGAGACAGATGAAAATAGAATAAGTTGGTATGGAGCTGGAGGAACACAGCAGGTCAGGTCGCATCAAAGAAGCAGGAAAGTCAATGTTTCGGGTCCTGAAAAAGGGTATAAACCTGAAACATCAACTTTCCTGCTCCTCTGATGCTGCCTGACCTGCTGTGTTCCTCCAACTCCACACTGTGTTGACACTGACTCCAGCATCGGCAGTTCTGGCTATCTCCAAGTTGGTATAGAAACAGGGGATTAGGGCTTGACTGTCTGGCATGAACTCAATGGGCTGAATCCTCTTCTTTAATACCACGAATAACTCCGTGCCTCATTGGGTAATATTGCTGCAACAGAAATGAGTGCATCTTGTTTGATGTTTCTCACTCCAGAACAAGAGGAGGATTGTTAATGTGCCTGTTTTAAGTTGTATAATTGTAGTAAAATTTATACCAAAGCTCTTAGCCCCGGTAATGATCTGACGACCTGGGTTTGAATCCCACCATGGCAGATGGTGGAATTTCAATTCAATTTTAAAAACCTGGAAACAAGAGTATAGTGATGATCATGAATCTATTGTTGATCATCGGGAAAACCCAAACAAAATGTATCTGCAAACATGAATTCGCCTCATGGATTCACGTGTGTGTGCGCGTGTGTGTGTGTGTATGTACGTGTGCACGCGTGCATGCGTGTGCGCGTGTGTGTATGGGAGAGAGAGAAAACCAGTCTGACTCCAAACTAAAGCACAAACAGATTCTAAACAAGGTGTCACACCTAGCATGCATTGTCTGACCTAAAATGTCACCTCTTCTTTACACTGATAGAACCTTTAATTCTCACAGGACAGGGACTTGAAAGAAATTTGGGGATTTACGTATACATATTAATCAATTAAAACCTTCTGACTAATTAAAGATTTAACAGCATCTTAGGTTTGATTAGTACATCCTCATCAATGGTGTGAACCTTTGATCTTTTACTTATAAATTCTGTGTCTGATTCTACCTGTCTCACTAACACCTAAAGAAGGACTGAGGCTCCGAAAGCTTGTGTTTTCAAATAAACCTGTTGGACTATAACCTGATGTTGTGTGATTTCTGACCTTGTCAATCCTCCTGGACAGCTACTCAATAAGGCTGAACTAGATCTTGTTAAATTGCTGTCTTGATTGTGCCAGAAACAAGTTGGAAATCCCACCACCTTCCTAATATCAAGCCAGCTTATTTCCACCCCTACAACACTGCCTGTCTCTGTTTCTATTGCTCACACCGTTAATTTAAGTTATACATGCCTGGAACATGCTACCAGAGGAGATGGTAGAAGCAGTTATGATAGCAAAGTTTGAGAGGCATTCAGGGAGACGTGGACAGGCAGAGAATAGAAGGACACAGACCATGTGCAAGTTGTTGTGGTCAGACATGATGGGCCGAAGGACCTGTTCCTGTGCTGTACTGTTCCATGTTCGATGTAGACTCAATTCTTTTCTATTAATCACTGTCTTAAAAACTTCAGGCTTGTTTAAAGCTCAGTTGTTTGCATTCCGTCTCCAAACATTTTCCTTGCTCTGTTAGCATTTGTGCAGTCACTAAGCTTTTCAAAACTTCCCATGACTTTGTTCTTTCCACTTCTATTTTCATCTTTACTTCCTGCGTTAAAGATGTTATAATTTGTAGTTTATTTGAAACAAATTTTCATTAAATATCTTATTGTGCCTCAGGTACGTTTTGCAGCACTGGATAACCTCGTGTTTTATAAATTAATTAAAAATGCAGCAGTTCTGTTACATGAGTAAACATGGCTTCCACTAATTGCATTAAGGTGAGTGAACTTTCAATTATTATTTGTGACTGAGGAGATGAAAGATTCAGCCTTTTCTGATGTACCAGCATTCATCATCCCTCAAATGGTTGCTATTAACCCAAACCAGCTGAACTACCACACAACTTAACGACAACAATCGAGACTCAATGCAAAGTGGTCAAGTTCACAGATGTGAAACTTGGAATGAGGTACAGTGGAGACTAATCAAAATAAGGCATCTAAGGATTTGGAAAAGGAAATTTTGAAAAAAATTTGCCACTGTTAGGACAGGGGAGATGAAGTTCGTTACTGATAAATGCAATGTGCTACATATTGAAAAGCAAGTGGGCAATATTCAATCATTGATATACTAACAGTTAAAGAGAGGTAAGAAGATGGTGAATTGTTGGTAAATTTTACAATTCACAAGGCACCGGAACAACAAACAGCAAGGTGCGTGCAATAATTAAACATATTACCAGATCATCACAGCGCAAACCAGTGGGTATTATACTGAAACCATTACGTTTTCTCAGACTTTGCCTTCAGTATTGCATCCTGTTTGCGTAACCAAGACGCAAAATTAACACCTAGATTCTCAGCATGAAGCTTAAACTATTAGGTTAGGGTAAACAGAGTTATTTAGTCATAAGTAAAGGTGACTGAACAGGGAGATTGAAGAGATATAAAACCACTTCTAAAAGGCCAGAATTTGTTTCTCATGATATGCATAACTCAAGTGTCACTGACTTAGTGACTGAACAGTTAAATTTAATCTTTGGGATTCTGACTTTCTTACTGTTTTGTGAACTAAACTCCATAATCTTATCCAGTTCTCCCATATTTTTGTAGATGGAAAATTCCATTCTCAACTTTAACCCTGGTCAAACTTCAACTTGAAGCATTTTTCCAAACTATTAGTAAACCAAATTAACAGACTGCAAGATCTTCTAGATACCTGCACCTTTTCATTTCTGTGGGACCTTCGGCATAAACAACAATGGAGAAACAGTGTAATCAGCTGTTGTTAGAGCTATTAGTGACAGGTCAAGGAATCCCTGTGGAAATTGTATCACTTCATGTTTAGCAGCATTACTAGAGAAGTGAGCATTCATATCTTAACAGTATTGTGAGAAGGTTTTTTGAAGAAGGGTCTGTTCTGAAGAAGGGTCCAGGCCTGAAATGTCAGCCTTCCTGCTCCTCTGATGCTGCTTGGCCTGCTGTGTTCATCCAGCTCTACACCTTGTTATCTCTATTGTGAGAAGGTTCTTGGCTTTGGCAGCATTTGGAATCATCTGAGGGTTTCACAGTGCTGGATGGAAGTACCAGAAATCACTGTATTGCACTGAAGCTGCTTTAGGCTGACTGTATAATGTAGTGGGGGTGGGTAGGGGTGGGTGGGGGTGAAGGAAATCATTGACAAGCGGGACTATAAATGGAGACCTTAATTTGGCACAACTGGAACTTCCTTGTTAATTTTGGATTATTATTGTGCAGCTGGTGTCTGTCAGCACTGAGGGATATAGAATGGGCCTGACAACAGAGAGTATGGTGCAAATCAGGTTTAAGAGTATTGGTTTGTGACCTTCTGTGAAATCTCTGCAAATGCTGAACCTGGCATTTTGTTATTCACTTCTAGATGTTGATCTGATCTCAGCTTGAAAAGATCTAATGACCAGTGGCTTAAGTAAATCTGCGCGTTGTATCCCACAGCCATCTCGAACCGACTGTGAGGTATAACTGCAGTTCTGGGGTGCTGAGTTACTTTTTCAGCTGAAAGATCTGTAAATGCATTTCCATTCTGCAACAATTATAACAATAAGAACCAGTATTTATACAGTTACATTTTTGGTATTTGTGTTTCACTGACATGGCCAACTGTTGCCTGTCTTAGATGAACACAGCAGGCCAAGCAGCATCATAGGAGCAGGAAAACTTGACGTTTCGGGCCTAGACCCTTCATCAGGTCTAGGCCTGAAACGTCAAGCTTTCCTGCTCCTATGATGCTGCTTGACCTGCTGTGTTCATCTAGCCCCACGCCTTGTTACCTCGGATTCTCCAGCATCTGCAGTACCTTTTATCTCTGTTGCCTGTCTTAATTGCCTTTGGTCTGAGTGGCCAGTTAGGCCATGTCAAGGACAATTGAGAAGTGACCACATCACTGTCAGTATGGAGTTAATTATAGGCTTAACTGCATAAGGATGACAGATTTCCTTCTGGATCATCATAGATTCCCTACAGTATGGAAACAGGCCCTTTGGCCCAACAAGTCCACACCGACCCCTAGAGCATCCCACCCAGACCCCTCCACCTATAACCCACCTAATCCACACACCCCTGAACACTACAGGCAATTTAGCATGGCCAATCCACCTAGCCTGCACATCTTTGGACTGTGGGAGGAAACTGGAGCACCAGGAGGAAACCCATGCAGACACGGGAAGAATATGCGAACTCCATAGAGATGGTCACCCAAGAGTGGAATTGAACGCAGGTCCCTGGTGCTGTGAGGCTGCAGTGCTAGCCACTGAGCCACCGTGCTGCCCCTGAACCAACTGAACCAAGTTGGCTTTATGACAATCAATTATAATTTATAGCTCTCATTACACAACACAACGAGATATCCTAAGGTGCTTCACAGGACTGTTAAAAGGTAAAACATAACTCCAATTCACTAAAGGAATAGTGGTAATGCTCAGTGAGCTGCTTGAAGATATGGAGAATGTCCTTTCTCACTGAACTAATGGTGCCAGCTGAGATGATTCAGAGCCTTAGAAGGCCTGGACTTTAGAGAGAGGTGGCAAATCTAGGGTCCTGGGGGATCTAGGTATCTCGAATTACAAACAGTTATTTTGCAGCTGAAGGAAGTGATTGGGAAAGAAAGTGGAATGTTGTTCTTTATTGCAATAGGAAATGGAGTATAGAAATAGGCAAATGTTGCTACTGGGCCTTGGTGTAATCACATTTAAACATCTGTGTACAGTTTTGGTTTTCTTGCTTACAAAAGGACACAATTACGTTAGAAACATTTCAGAGAAGATTCAATTGATTGATTCATAGGATGGAGGGTTATCTTTCAGGAAATGTCGGACAGGCTGGGTCTACATCCATTGGAGTTTAGAAGAATAAAATGTTATTTTATTTCAAGCCAAGTGATCTTAAGGGGCCTTTGCAGGGTGGATGCTGAAAGAATGTTTTCTTTGTGGGCAAAACTAGAACCAGGGCCACCATGTGATAAATAAAGGGCCTTCCATTTAATGTGGAGATGAGAGGAATTGTTTTCTTTGAGGGCCAACAGCCTGCGGAACACTCTTGTACAGAGAGCAGTGGAAGCAGCTTGTTTTATGTTTAAAGCAGAGGTAGGTAGATTTTTGACAAACAAGGGAATTGAAGGGTATCAGGGCTAGGCAGAAATGTTGCCACAATGAATGGTAGGGCAGGTTTGAGGGGCTGAATAGCCTACTGTTAATTCATGTGTTGGTATTTCTGTATTGTGTTTTATGAACTCAGTGTTTTTTGGATGGGTAAAGTAAGATAGTGAGCTGGGGTTTGATTTCTTTGCATTTTGTCTTTATTTATGCTACTTGAAATGCCACATGATATAACAAAATGTAACCATTATTATTGATGCAGGAATAAAGTATGTTGAACTGTGTAATGCTACCTCCTGCTTCCAGTTTTCCTTTCTGGTAGATTAGAAAATAAATCTCTCTAATACGTCTTATCTACAAGATACTAGCTAGGAGACAGTGGCTTATTGAATAATAATCCAATTGGGAGTTCAAAGGATGTTGCATAATGTCTGAGTGAAGCTGAAGTGGTTTGTGACATGAAAATTGCGACTAGATTACAGCCTATAATTCACAAACAGGTGTACAGTTTTCCTTGTGTCAGAGATAAAAGGTACTGCAGATGCTGGAGAATCTGAGATAACAATGTGTGGGGCTGGATGGACACAGCAGGTCAAGCAGCATCAGAGGAGCAGGAAAGTTTGACGTTTCGGGCCTAGACCCTTCATCAGAAAAAATGATGAAGGGTCTAGGCCCGAAATGTCAAGCTTTCCTGCTCCTAT
>JAHRHZ010000112.1:44424661-44437299 GCA_024137785.1 Ginglymostoma cirratum | reverse complement strand
TCTGTGTGGTTAGACGTATTTTCTAACTAACCTATTAGGTGGGAACTTGAACATGGGCCTTCTGGCATGACTTCACCAGTGGAGTCCCATGTCTGTATTGTTATAAGCTGATCAATTCTTGGTTTAATCACAGGTCTGTAATTCAGGGAGCTGTTGGATCAACAAACATGCAATTGAAGTTTGATATCATTGAATTGCAACCTTCACTTGCAGATGTTATATTTATTTGGCAACTGTTATCACAGTGTTATTGTACGATGGGGGAGTTGTATGTACTTGTAGGATTGACATAAGTTGGTATTCTACAAAATAATTTCTCTCTGATTATGCTTAGAATGCTATTCTGTTTTCTGAGATGATGCTTCACTCTACAGAGCTGAAAGGCTTCACTTTTCCTTCATCCACTTTTTCATTAGTTCAGATTAATTACCGAAAGCTGAATCATAGGCATCAGTGATCCGATAACAGTAAATGAGGTTTGAGTGATTTAAATGCTTAGCAGAAGGATTGGCTCCATTTCTGCCTTTTTACAAAGCTCTATGTTGATTTTACTCATAGTGTTTAGGGATAGTCTTTCTTTCAAAAATCACACTCATTGCTAAGTTCAAAATTATTTTGAGTAACTTCATTCTGAGACTTCCTGTACCCCAAATGTCCAAGCTACTCTCCTCATCTGTTGAAATTTTTTTCTTCTCCTCATATCTGGCAGTGCATATGTTTCTTAATTCCTGCTTTTTCAGATATCTATCTCTCCTGTACATTATTTGTAGCAAAGTGCATTCCTTAAACTTGACTCACACTTCTGCTCTGAAAAATTATCTCCAGTAATTTTTGAATTTTAATTTTTCTATTTTTATCTTAATTTTAAAAAACCATGTGAGATTAATCATTTCAAAAGGAAATTGGATTGGCATTTACAGGACTACAGGATAGAACAGGGAAGTGGGGCTGACTGGATTGTTCTACAGAGATCCAGCAAGTGCATAATAGCTTCATTTTGTGCTGTAATGACATGAGACGGGTCTCACTGGGACAGCCAACGTTTCCTACTCCGCACCTTGACATACTTTAATTAGTCCCACAGAGCTGTTTGGAAGACCATTTTGGGATTTTGACGAGTATAATGAAGTAAAGTTTCTGTCAGGATGGTATATGCCTTAGAGATGATGGAGCTGTCTTGAGGCTGTTGCCCATGTCCATTTGGATGGTATAGGTTGTAGGTTGGAAGGTACTATCGAAAGCTGCTTGGTGAGTTGTCATGGGGAACATAGAAACATAGAAGATAGGAGTAGAAGCAGGCCATTCGACCCCTCGACCTCCTTCTCCATTCAATATGATCATGGCTGATCATTGAGATAAATACCCCAATCCCACCCTCCCCCCACATCCTTTGATCCCTTTTGCCACAAGAGCTATATCTACCTCCTTCTTGAAAACACAATGTTTTGGCCTCACCCACTTTCTGTTGTGGCGAATTCCATAGGTTCATCACTCGCTGTACTCCCTCTGTAACAAGAACATCCTTCCTCAGATAGGGTGATCAAAACTGTACACAATGCTATGGGCATGGCCTCACCGATGCCCTGTATAATTGTAGCAAGACATCCTTATTCCTGTACTTGAATCCTCTCACTATGAAGGCCAACATACAGTTTGCATTAGTGCTGCCTGCTGTACCTGCACACTTACGTTCAGCCGACTAAAACATTGCCCCCTCAATTTATAACCATTCAAATAATAACCTGCCTAACTATTTTTGCTGCCAAAGTGGATAACTTCACATTTGTCCACATTATACAGCATCTGCCATGCAGTAGCCCACTCACTCAGCCTGTCCAAATCACACTGCATTTGTTAATGGTGCACAGTGCAGCCACTGTATGCTGATGGTGGAGGAAGTGAGTACTCAATGTGATCAATGAGATGCTGACTAAAGGCTGCTGCCTTGTCCTGGATTGTGTTGTTGGAGCTGCACTCATCTGGGTGAGTCGACAGTTTACCATCACACACTCCTCACTTGTGGCAGGCTTTGGGGAGTTGAGAAGTTTTGGCACAGAAGAGACAGATCTTGCTGTTATAGCCATGGTGGTTATGTGGCTGGTCCAGTTATGTTTTAGAGCTAACTCCCAGATTGTTGATAGTAATGTTATTGAATGTCAAAAGGAGGTCACCGTTCAAGTTGCCTTGCTTGTTGTCAGCAAAGAGAACATCACTTTTGCTCACTTCACTGGTCTTTTATGAACTTTAGGTACTGCTCTCAGTCATCATAAGTCTTCTATTAACTTAAGATAACAAGGTGTAGAGCTAGATGAACACAACAGGCCAAGCAGCATCAGAGGAGCAGGAAAGTTGACATTTTGATTCTAGGCCCTTCTTCAGAAATGTTCTTCATTTCTGAAGAAAGGTCTAGACCCAAAACATCAGCCTTCCTGCTCCTCTGATGCTGCTTGGCCTGTTGCGTTCATCCAGCTCCATACCTTGTTATCTCAGATTCTCCAGCATCTGCAGTTCCTACTATCTCTCCTATTAGCCTTTCTGTTTTCTTTGACACGGCTGCTTCTGCCACAAATACAAATCCATTTGTGTTTCGGCACTGGGGAAAATAAGCAGAGTTGGAGTTCCTTCACTTCACAGACTGCAGCCATTCACCACAATCCCCTCAAACGTAACAAAGGAAGGTCAATAGATCTTGGCTTTGCTATCATTATCCATATCCCACAAATGAATGAAGAATGCTCTGAATGTACATAATTTTATTTCATTCTCACATGTAAAGGTACTTTGTCCCTCATCTTTCTCTAGATATTGTTAATCACCTATTCAGGGATGTTATTTATACCCTTGCCCTCAGAGTAGATGGTGCTTGAACCCAGGACACCTGGCTCTACGTTAGGAGTCTACCCTTGTGCCAGATGAGAGCCCTTGCCAATTGTACTTTAATTAACGGTAAATAACATAGCAATATAGGCCGAGATAACAAGGCGTGGGGCTGGGTGAACACAGCAGGCCAAGCAGCATCACAGGAGCAGGAAAGCTTGACGTTTCGGGCCTAGACCCTTCATCAGAAACCATCAGAAACCGCAATATAGGTTGTTGCCTTGCATTTTAAAAATAGGCAAAATCAGCATAGAGTGACACAAAAGAGCATTTGAATTGAAATGGTGAATTGGTGTTGAAATTGCTTCGACCGAGTGAAGGAAATAGGCATTGGCCAACTTGTAGGCATGTGTATTGTCTGAGTTATAAGCAAAGTTACTTCACTTTTAAGATTTATTTTACAGCAAAGGTGTGATTTGAGTCTCATTCCTGTTTCATGGAGAAAGCTGGAGCTATTTACGGCCCAGTGCCTGGAATGTGTTAAATACTAATCTAGGGTAAAACCTGACATGTATTTCATCTTTAGATGTCATTGCAAAATGTCTTAACCGTTTGTTTGGCTTCAGTATCAGTGAAATTGAGTTGGAAGTAGCATACACAGCCTGAGTAAAGGATAATGAAGTGGCCCTCATTGTTCTCTTATCTCAATGAATAGGAGAGGCGATGGCCGAGTGGTAATATTGCTGGACTGTTAATCCAGAGACCAAGATAATTTTATGGGGATTTAGGTTCAAATCCTGCTATAGCAGATGGTGAAATTTGAATTCAATGAAAAATCAATTCAATTAAGATGGCCAGGAATCTGTTGTTGATTGTCAGAAAATCCATCTGGTTCACTAATGTCCTTAAAGGAAGGAAACTGCCATCCTTACCTGGTCTGGCCTGTATGTGATTCTAGACCCACAGCAATATTGTTGGTTCTTAGCTCTGGGCAATTATGGATGGACAATAAATGCTGCCTGGCCAGCGGTGCCCTTGTCTCACAAATGAATAAAAATAAGGTTTGTTTGAAGAGACTAAATCCGGTTCCTTGTCTCCTGGATTATAGTAAAGTTATCAACCTTTAAGCACAGAAGAAAAGACCATGCGATCTTGGCTTTCACCGCCATTTTGTTTTAAAGCTGGTGCTGAGCAGCCTTCTGTGAGCAGCTGAGTATATACAAATTACGGGAAAAGCATTCTGAGCTGAGTGTGCTGTAAATAATCAGCAGGTCAGGCCACATCTGTGAACACAGCTGTTTCTCTCCACATTGATGCCTGACACGAGTATTTCAAGGATTATCTGTCTTGTGCTATTGAGTATCTACACTGCCCTCTTCATTAGTAAACAAAATTCTGTCCTGGTTTTTCTGCTTGGAGCTGGAACAAGTTTGAGCTGCTTAAGTTAGCAACAATACAACAAAATAGAACACAAAAATCAGCCAAGGGGAAAAAAAGCAAAAAGAAACGGCTACGAATGCTACAAATCTGAAATTGAAATACAAATAGGTCAACCAATTAAGAGGAATGAGCAATAATCTGGAAATTAATAATGGAAAATAAGGAGATGGCAGATGAATTGAACAGATATTTTATATGTGTTTTCACTACAGAAAATACAAATAACATCCCAGATAAACATGTGAATCAGGAAATGGGAGGGAGGGAGGAACTTGAGAAAATGCTATAATCACCATGGAAGAGGTATTGATCAAAATGTTGGATCAATGGGCTTATAACTCCCCAGCTTCTGATGGATTTCATCTTAAAGTCTTAAAAGAAGTGACTAGTTCTGAATGGTCACTGAAAGCAAAATGTTGAACATAGAACATAGAACGTGGAACAGTACAGCACAGTACAGGCCCTTTAGCCCATGATGTTGTGCTGAACTTTTACCCTAATCCTAAAGTCTATCTAACCTCCACCCCTACCTTATACTATCATCCATATGCCTATCTAATAGCCACTTAAATGCCCCTAATGAGGCCAACTCCACTACCCTCTCCGGCAATGCATTCCACACCCCGACCACTCTCTGAGTAAAGAACCTACCTCTGACGTCTCCCCTATATCTACCTCCATTCACTTTAAAACTACACCCCCTCGTAATCGTTACCTCCACCCTAGGAAAAAGTCTCTGGCTGTCCACTCTATCTATACCTCTGATCATTTTGTACACCTCTATCGAGTCACCCCTCATCCTTCGTCGTTCTAAAGAGAAAAGCCCTAGCTCTCTCAACCTTTCCTTGTAAGACCTTCCCTCCATTCCAGGCAACATCCTGGTAAATCTCCTCTGCACCTTTTCCAATGTTTCCACATCTTTCCTGTAATGAGGCGACCAGAACTGGACACAATAATCCAGATGTGGCCGAACCAGGCTTTTGTATAGCTGGAGCATAACTTCATGGCTCTTGAACTCAATCCCTCTATTAATGAAAGCTAACACACCATACGCCTTCTTAACAACTCTATCCACCTGGGTGGCAACTTTCAGGGAACTGTGGACATGAGCCCCGAGATCCCTTTGCTCCACCACACTGCCAAGAATCCTTCTGTTAACCCTGTGTTCTGCTTTCAAGTTTGTCCTTCCAAAATGAATCACCTCACACTTTTCAGGATTAAACTCCATCTGCCACTTCTCAGCCCAGCTCTGCATCCTATCAATGTCCCTTTGTAATCTAGAACAGCCCTCCGCACTATCCACAATGCGACCCACCTTTGTATGACTTCAATAACTCTGTACAGGTGCTGCCAGACGTGCTGAATTTCTCCAACAATTCCTGTTTCTGTTTCAGAATTCCAGCAGCTTTGTTTTACGACTAGTAAGATAGTTGATGCATCAGTTTTTCATTTTCCAAAATTCCCCAGATTCTGAGAAGGTTCCACTAGTTTGAAAATTGATAAATGTAAGTCCTTTATTCAAAAAGAGATGGAGAGAGAAGGCAAGAAACTATAAGTCAGTTAGCTTAGCATCTATTATGGGGTTAGCATCTATTATTGAGTGGGGGACTCAGTTATTAGGGGTCATGAGTTCAAAGTGAGAGGAGGAAAGTTTAGGGGAGATATGCGTGGCAAGTTCTTTACGCAGAGGGTGGTGGGTGCGTGGAACACGTTGCCAGTGGAGGTGGTAGACACAGACATGTTAGTGTCTTTTAAGATGTATCTGGACAGGTACATGGATGGACAGGGAGCAAAGGGATACAGACCCTTAGAAAATAGATGACAGGTTTAGACAGAGGATCTCGATCGTGCAGGCTTGGAGGGCCGAAGGGCCTGTTCCTGTGCTGTAATTTTCTTTGTTCTTTGTTCTATTATGGAGGAGCTGTTTGTTAAATATATTATGGTAAAGCACTTCGATATGTTGCAGGTAATCAAGCAGGTGCTGTGAAAAGGAAATTGTGTTTGACCTATCTATTGAGGTCCTTTAAGGTTGTAACATGTGCTGTGAAAAGGAGACCCAATGAAGGTACAGTACTTAGATTTCCAGAAGGCATTTGATAAAGGGCCACATCATATGTTACTGTGGAAAGCAAAAGCTCCTGGCATAAGACATAGCAATTTGTCATTGATAGAAGATTGACTGGTTGACAGGAAATCAAGAGAAGTCATAAGCGGTTGGTAAGACGTAATGGGTAGGTGTGCTACAAGTATCAATGCTGGGACACCAACATTTTACAATTGGTATCAGTGATTTGGATGAATGCACCAATGATGTAGTTGCTTCATTTTCTGGGCATAAAGATTGGTAGAAAGTAAGTTGTGGAAAGAACACGATCAAAAATCACATGGCACAAGTTTATAGTCCAATAGGTTTATTTGAAAACACAAACTTTCAGAGTCTCGCTCCTTCAGGTGTTAGTGAGCGAGATGGTATCAGACACAGGATTTATAAGCAAAAGATCAAAGGGTCGTAGAACTGATGCGAATGTATTGAACAAACCTAAGATGGCTGTTAAATCTTTAATCAGTTAGAAAGGATAAGCAGGTTTCGATTGATTAATATGTCAATCCCAGAATTTCTTCCAAGTCACTTTCAAGTCAAGACAATGCCTAAATATAATAGATCACTTCCTGGTTCGTGCTGTCACCACTCCTGCTGCTTGAATCAAGTAAGTCAAAATGTCAGCTGAAATAGCTCAGTCAGGAGAGCATTTGACTGACGATCTAGCTGCTTCCCTGGTTCAGTCCTGTGTTTTGGCAAAATGAGTGCTTGATTCAATATAGTGAAGAAAGAGATCAGTTTGAGATGGTGCAGTTGGGTAAAGGAGCAAATAAAACAGTCAGGGCGGGCAGAAACAAATCAGAGAATGTGATAGGACTGATAAATTAACCTGCATTTATTTCAATGTAAGAGGCCTAATAGGTAAGGCAGATGAACTCAGGGCATGGTTGGGAACATGGGACTGGGATATCATAGCAATTATGGATGGACAGGACTGACAGCTTAATGTTTCACAGTACAGATGCTATAGGAAGGATAGAATCGGGGAGCAAGAGAGGAGGGGTAGTGGCATTTTTGATTAAGTTTAACATTATGGCTATACTTAGGGAAGATATTCCTGAGAATACATCCAGGGAAGTTATTTGTGTGGAACTGAGAAATAAGAAGGGATGATCACTTTATTAGGATTGTACGATAGATCCCCCCAATAGTCAGCAGGAAATTGAGAAACAAATTTGTAAGGAGATCTCAGGTATCTATTAGAATAATAGGGTGGTTATGGGAGGGGATTTTTAACTTTCCAAACATAGTCTAGGACTGCCATAGCGTTAAAGGCTTGGACGGAGAAGATGTTAAGTGTGTACAAGTAAATTTTCTGAGTCAGTATTTGTATGTACCTACAGAGAAGTTTCAAAACTTGGCCTACTCTTGGGAAGTAAGGCAGGGCAGGCGACTGAGTTTCACTGGGGGAGCACTTTGGGGCCAGTGACCATAATTCTACTAGTTTTAAAATAGTGATGGAAAAGGATAGACTGGAACTAAAAGCTAAAGTTTTAAATTGGAGGAAGGCCATTTTGATGATACTGGGCAAGAAATTTCAAAAGTTGATTGGGGACAAATGTTTGCAGCTGGAAAATGGGAAGTGTTCGAAAATGAGATAACGAGAGCCCAGGGACAGTATGTTCCTGTTAGGGTGAAGGGCAAGGCTGGTAGGTGTAGGGAATGCTGGATGACTAGAGAAATTGGGGACAAAAACAAAGTTTCTGGAAAAGCTCAGCAGGTCTGGCAGCATCTGTGGAGGAGAAAACAGAGTTAACGTTTCGGGTCCGGTGGCCCTTCCTCAGAACTGAGAAATTGGGGTTTTGGTCAAGAAAAAGAAGGAAGCATATGTCAGATATAGACAGCAAAGATCGAGTGAAACATTTGAAGGGTATAAAAGCAGTGAGAGTATAATTAAGAGGGAAATCAGGAGGGCAAAAACGGGACATGAGATAATTTTGGCAGATAGGGTTAAGGAGAATCCAAACGGATTTTATAAATACATTAATGACAAAAAAGGGTAAACTAGGGAGAGAATAGACTCCTTACAGATCAGTAAGGCCATCTATGTGGGGAACAGCAGGAGATGGGGCAGACACTAAGCAAGTATTTTGCATCTGTGTTTACTGTGGAGAAGCAGATGGATGATATAGAACATGGGAAAATAAATAGCAACATCTTGAAAAATGTCCATATTACAGAGGAGAAAGTGCTGGACATCTTAAAAAGCACAAAGGTGGATAAATCCCTTGGGAATCCCCTAGAACTCTGTGGGAAGTGAGGGAAGTGATTGCTCAGCCCCTCTCTGAGATATTTGTATCGTTGATAGTCACAGGTAAGGTGCTGGAAGACTGGAGGTTGGCTAATGTGGTGTCACTATTTAAGAAAGGTGGTAAGGAAAAGCCAAGGAACTGTAGGCCAATGAGCCTGACCTCAGTGGTAGGCAAGTTGTTGGAAATAATCCTGAGGGACAGGATTTACATGTATTTGGAAAGGCAAGGACTGAGTAGGGATTGTCAATATGGCTTAGTGTGTGAGAAATCATCTCTCACTAACTTGATTTTTGAAGTTTTTGAAGTAACGAAGAGGATTGGGTGAGGGCAGAGCAGTGGACATGATCTATATGGGCTTGAGTAAAGCATTTGACAAGGTTACTCATGGTACACTGGTTAGCAAGGTTAGACCACATGAAATACAGTGAGAAGTAGCCATTAGACAATAAGACCATAAGACATAGGAGCAGAATTTAGGCCATTCAGCCCATTGAGTCTGCTCTGCCATTCAATCATGGCTGATAAGTTTCTCAACGCCATTCTCCTGCTTACTCCCCATAACCCTTTATTCCCTTGATAATCAAGAACCTATCTATCTCTGTCTTAAATGTGCTCAATGACCTGGGCTCCATAGCCTTCTGTGGCAGTGAATTCCATAGACTCACCCCTCTCCGGCTGAAGAAGTTTCTCCTTATCTCCGTTCTAAAAGGTCTTCCCTTTACTCTAAAGCTGTGCCATCAGGTCCTAGACTCTCCTGCCAATGGAAGCATCTTCCCAACATCCACTCTGTCCAGGCCACATAGTATTCTGTAAGTTTCAATTAGGTCCCCCTTCATCCTTCTAAACTCCAATGAGTATAGACCCAGAGTTCTCCTCATATGTTAAGCTTTCTATTCCTGGGACCATTCTTGTGAACCTCCTCTGGACCCGCTCCAGGGCTAGCACATCCTTCTTGAGATATGGGGACCAAAACTGCACACAATACACCAAATCAGAGCCTTACAAAGCCTCGGTAGTACATCCCTGCTTTTATATTCAAGTCCTCTCAAAATAAATGTCAACATTGCATTTGCTTTCCTAACTACTGACTCAACCTGCAAGTTTACCTTGAGAGAATCCTGGACTAGAACTCCCAAGTCTCTTTGCACTTCAGACTTTTGAATTTTCTCTCCATTTAGAAAACAGTCCGTGCTTTCATTCTTCTTACCAAAGTGCATGACCTCACACTTTCTCACGTTGTATTCCATCTGCCATTTCTTTGCCCACTCTCCTAACCTGTCCAAATCCTTCTGCAGCCCCCCCACCTCCTCAATACTACCTGTCCCTCTAGAGGGTAGTGGTGCAGTGTTGCCTTTCAGACTGGAGGCCTGTGACCAGCGGTGTGCCATGAGGATCGGTGCTGGGTCCACAGTTTTCATCATTTATATAAATGATTTGGATGTGTACATGGGAGGTACAAAGATCAAGAACAAAGAACAAAGAAAATTACAGCACAGGAACAGGCCCTTTGACCCTCCAAGTCTGCGCTGATCCAGATCCTCTAGCTAAAGCTGTCGCCTATTTTCCAAGGATCTGCATGGTTAGTAAATTTGCAGATGACACCAAAAGTGGTGTTGTATTGGACAGCAAAGAAGGTTACCTCAGAGTACAACGGGATCTTGATCAGATGGGCCAATGAGCTGAGGAGTGGCAAATGGAGTTTCATATAAATAAATGTGAGGTGCTGCATTTTGGGAAGGCAGATCAGGGCAGGACTTATACACTTAATGGTAAGGCCCTGGAGAGTGTTACTGAACAAAGAGATCTTAGAGGGCAGTTCTGACGATGTGGAAACGCAGGTGGAGGGAAAGCAAAGAAGGTGTTTGGTACGCTTACCTTTGTTGGTCAGTGCATTGAGTATAGGAATTGGGAGGTCATGTTGTGGCTGTACAGGACATTCGTTAGACCACGTTTGGAATAATGTGTGCAGTTCTGGTCACTCTGCAAAGGAAGGATGTTATGAAACTTGATGGGTTCGGAAAAGATTTACGAGGATGTTGCCAGGGTTGGAGTGTTTGAGCTATAGGGAGAGGCTGAATAGGCTGGGGCTATTTTCCCTGGAGCGTCAGAGGCTGAGGAGTGACCTTATAGAGGTTTATAAAATCATGAGAGGCATGGATAGGGTAAATAGACAAGATCTTCTCCCTCGGGTGGAGGAGTCCAAAACTGGAGGACAAAGATTTAAGGTGAGAGGGGGAAGATTTAAAAGGGACCTAAGGGGCAGCCTTTTCACGCAGAGGATAGTGCGTATATAGATTGAACTGTCAGTGGAAGTGGTGGAGGCTGGTACAATTACAACCCCAAAAGGCATCTGGATGTGTTCATGAATAGGAAGGGTTTAGAGGGAACAAAAACAGAAGTTACTGGAAAAGTTCAGCAGGTCTGGCAGCATCTGTGAAGAAAAATTCAGAGTTAATATTTTGGGGTATAACAAGGCCTGGTGTGTGGGGTAAGGGGCTGGAACATGAGAGAGTTTAGGTCCTAAAATTATTGAACTCAATATTGAGTCCGGGGGCTGTAGGGTCCCCAAGCGGAAAATGAGGTTTTGTTCTTCCAGCTTGTGTTGGGCTTCACTGGAACATTGCAGCAAGCCCGAGACATTTCTCAAGAAGAGTCCAGACGCGAAACATCAGTTTTCCTGCTCCTCTGATGCTGCCTGGCTTGCTGTGTCCATCCAGCTCTACACCTTGTTATCTGAGACAAAGATGTTGGCCAAAGAACAGGGCGGTGTCTTAAAGTGGCAGGCAACAGGTAGCTCAGGGTCTTTTTTGCGAGCAGAATGTAGATGTTCTGTGAAGCGGTCGCCCAGTCTACCTTTCGTTTCCCCAATGTAGAGGTGACCACATTGTGAGCAGCGAATGCAGTAGACTAGATTCTGGGAAGTGCAGGTGAAGTGTTGCTTTACCTGGAAGGTATGTTTGAGCTCTTGGATACTTGGGAAGGAGGAGGTAAATGGGGAATTACAGCGGAAGGTGCCTTGGGTCTGTGGGGGCGTGTTGGGTGGTGAAGGAAGTGTGGACTAGGGTGTTCCAGGATGTTATCACAGAGCCTGCCATTACACATTACATATTGTTGGTCACTAACAGTCCCCATTAACAACTATTCACCCTCCTAGCCATATCATTATCAGCTCCTTTGTCTATCCAACTACTCTTTACTCTCTTCGGGCTGTATCCTATTGTTTACTTCCTACTGCATCGCCCTCCTTATTTTCTGCATTTAATTCCAAGCTACCATCTGTCCTGAGGAAGGGTCACTGGACCTGAAACGTTAACTATGATTTTCTTCTTCACAGATGCTGCCAGACCCACTGAGCTTTTCCAGCAACTTCTGCTGTGGTTCCTGATTTACAGCCTCTGCAGTTCTTTCCGTTTCTATTAGGGTTTAGAGGGATATGGGCCAACTGCTGGAAAATGGGTATTAGATTAATTCAGGATATCTGATCAGCATGGATGAGTTGGACCGAAGGGTCTGTTTCTGTGCTGTACATTTCTATGATTTTATGGCTCTATAACTATAAGCTGGGTACCTTGTTTTTAAATACTGAGATATTTCTGAAGAATGATAGCAAATAGTTCTGACTTATACAAACTTTCATGGAATTATGTTTTATTCCAAACTACCCAGAGAGTCTAGGACCACAATGTCTTCATGGTAGTCATTGTAATGTTGTAACTGAGAATACAGAACAACCCCGACTATTCACCAATGCAAATCCTTTATAACATTGAAATTAGCATGAACTCAGGTTTCCACACAGGCTAAACAAATAATTGTGTATGTAATAGCGTTTGCATACTATTTAAACATGAATGTCTGTGAGCTAAAGTACTTGTGAAAATGCAAATATCTTATTCAATTCATCTGAGCTGCTCCAGCTGATGGACCAGAAGGCAACAGATACCATTGACAGAGATAGTAGGAACTGCAGATGCTGGAGAATCTGAGATAACAAGGTGTAGAGCTGGATGAACACAACTGGCCAAGCA
>JAHRHZ010000112.1:44406691-44424261 GCA_024137785.1 Ginglymostoma cirratum | reverse complement strand
GTTGTGTTCATCCAGCTCTACACCTTGTTATCTCAGATACCATTGACAATTGCTGTGATCTCTAGCAACATCAAACCAGGGTTTCCTAAAGGCCAGCTTAACATCAATGATTTTAATGTAAAATGAGTCAAATGAACCTTTTACTTTTCTTTTGAGGAATTCATATGACACAAAACAATATGTCTTGCCTCAGAGGTCGTAATTTCATTGTGCATCCTGCTACATGCATGCAGCTTTAAAATAAAATTGATTTAATTCACAATGTAAGTAATTCACTTGAATGTAGACCCCTGTTCCTCCTAAGCCATAGAACTTGGAGTATTTCTGAACTGAGAGAGAGAGAGGACATCAGTTACTGGCTGCTGAGGTCTCACCTAGAGCCTTACATATGCAATGCAAACAGTGTCCCTCTTTACCACAAAGACCCCACCATCGCGCTCCCCCCCCCTCCCCCCCACCCCACCCACTCCCCATACACACTGTTCTCGGCTTTTCTTCCACTTTTTCTCATTCCTACATACAGACCGGACCATTTTAATCAATCCCTCCCTCTTTTGTTACCCTTTATCTAACACACCCACAACCACCTCCACCCCTATATGTCCATCTCCCCTACTCCCAAAAAGCATTTCTAATGATCTTCAGTCAGAAGTGCTCTGTGTATAATCCACCTTGGCTTTTGGCTTTAACCCCAGTTTATCACAGATGCTCGTCTCAACCAATTCCGAACCCCTCCATGTGATGCGAGAAATGAATTAAGACACTGAATATTGCAAAGGCTGCAGGCTCTGACAACATTCCAGCAATTGTGCTGTAGAGTGACGCTGCAGAACTAGGTTCACCCCTTATCAAGCCATTCCTGTTCAGTTACCTGACAAAGTGGAAAATTGCTGTAGTATGTCCTGGGCAGGAAAAAGGAGGAAAATAATTCTGAAGAAGGGTCTGGGCCCGAAACATCAGCTTTCCTGCTCCTCTGATACTGCTTGACCTGCTGTGTTCATCCAGCTACACACCTTGTTATCTCAAAAAATTCAATCTGGCCATTTACTGTTCATTATCCTCCTCTCAATCATCAGCAAAGTGACAAAAGGAGTCATTGAAATTCTTATCAATTTCTTGCTCATTTATGTTCCTCCAGGGTTGTTGGCTCTTGACCTCATTAGAGCTCTGTCCCAAGTGTGGATAAAGAACTCAACTTTGGGATGAGACAAAAGTGGCTGCCTTTAACATCAAAACAGCACTTGACTAAGTGTGGTATCAAGAAGCTCAAGCAAACTGGAGTCAATGGGAATTGGGAGAAACCTCTTCACTGGTTCGAGTCATACCTAGAATCGTGGAAGATGACTGTTGATGTTGGAGGTCAAATATCTAAGGTCATCTCTGCACAGGTTAGTTACTCTGCCTGTTCAGAAATGTTATTACACATGTCTGGGCCAGGTGGGATTTGAAAACTCCTGGATTTGAAATAAGGACATTACTACTACCCCACTAGAATTCTTCATACTCAGCAAATATTTTGGTCATGTTGTGAGACATTTCCAGCACAGGGAGTTGAAACTGGATCCCACGCCTCAGGAGGGACACTATCGCCACAAGAGCTGTCTTACTTAGAATAGATAGTTTCTAATCAATCTATTCAAAGATGTTATGACACTTCTCTTGAACCCAAGTGTCCTGATAAATCTCCTTAAGGAGATGCCTGTCTAAGGTAGAGTGTATTATTTGTATTCGTGTTCTTGATTTTTGTACAGTAAAACACTTTTGTTTTAAGATTACAGCGGTTCAAGAAGGCAGCTCACTACTACCTTCTCAAGGGCAACTCGGGGCAGGCGGTAAATGCTGGCCAGCAAGCAATGTCCATGTCTCACAAGTAAATAATAATGAACCTTGTGGCTTTATTATTTTAATGATACCTGGGACTTCAGACTGTAAAAAGAAATAATAAATGTTACTGGTCTCTATTGACATCATACTAATATTCAACATATTTTAAGTATTGCTCTGTGCAGAATTGAAAGAGGGAGTTGAGAAGGCCCTGTCACCCCTCACATTCTCTTGTGAATACTTGAAAGATATTTTCAGAATACTTCATATTTTGCATCGTTCTTCAATTTCAGTCTAGATTACTTTCTCTGTGCTGCTCTTATGCTTACCTTCCTTGACTTGTTTGCTGAACATCTATATTTTCTGGAGTTGATATCCATCAATAAATGTGCCATATATTAGTAATGTCATAACATGGACAGTGATGTGCTGCTACTGCTCAGAATGAGGATGCTGGCTTGTGCGTTCCAGTAGGGTCAGCCTTTGGCTATGTGAGGATGCTGTAGACACAGTAAGGACAGCCTTATATGGAGGAAGAATGAAAGTGGTGCTAAGCAACTGTAGGTGAGCAAACCTGACAATGGAGATACTTACACAGTGTTAACATTCCGATGCTTATTTACTTTCACTAAGAGGTGATATAAGCAATATACCCTCTCTATTCGAAATAACTAAAATTAAAATTAAGGACAATGAGCTGAAATTTCTAACCAGTTTAAATTGGTCAGTCCTAAAAATCCCATCGGTCAAAGACCTTTACCCCAAAATACTGTATAAGACTTGAACAGATTCATGAGCCATTAATAATTAATGTAAGACATCATTGGACACTGTACACGAGACAAGAGGGAAGAACAAAATGGAATCCAGCAATCAGAGAAACTTTGGGAAACTTGGTTTCAATGTAATTATTGACTATTGGGCGCCAATGTGAAGATTATCTGCATAGTAAGTTGGTAACTGTTTGTTAATGCAGGTTCAGAAAGGGAATATTCTGTATGGTTACATTCTTTACTTGTTTTGAATAAAAATTTCAAGTGGACTGTGATTAACGTCAGAGAGACAGAGTAGCTAAACATCCAAAAAGCACTTGGCAAAGTTCCCCATGAAAAATTCTTGTTTAAACACCAGATTCTCAGGATTCAAGTAAGGTACAAAATATTCTGTGAAGGATTAAAAGAACATTGAATGACAGTGTTCTATTTGATACTTAAAAGTCTGAAGTGGGATCTACGAAGGTAAAATATTAACTTGTTGTTGGGGAACCAAAAAAAATGAGGTTCTGAGTTTCCATTTTCTTTCACTTGTCAACTTATATCCAAGGAATCAATTTTTGAAGCTCCAATTATGTTCTGTATGAATTGAAATCACCAATAAATGAATGAGTGAAAATTTGGCATTCTTTTTGCTTTGTATTTTTTGACCTGTGGATAGTCTGCAATTTCTGGTATGAGTCCAGCCACTTATTCAGTTTAATTTTTCTGGATTAAAGTACAGTGTAACTGAGGATTGGTGCCATGCATGATAAAATGCAACCATTCGGCCATTTATTATATATTAGCCCAACACCACTATAACACTGAATGAATGGATTAATGCATTTATCTGGGCAGTACAAGTGAAACGTAAGTGCTCCTCTAAAAATGGAGCTAATGCAGTAAACATGTTTCCGGCAATTTTTGTGCAGTTTTGGGAAAATGAAGAACAGTAATGAAACAACGTATGTCGGACAGCCTAGACTGGAATTTGCTTAATGTAGGCTTATGTGCAAGCAAACACCATCGTCGATTCAAGTCTGGGATCCAATGATTTTCAGCATGTAGTTGAATGCAAAATGGTTAGCCCTTTGTTACTTTAGTATATATTATTATGTTAAAATGGTGTACAAATGCAAATAATTGTAGTATACACTTTAAATCTTCTAAAATGACCAGAAGTGGAAAAGCGGATTTCTGGAGTTTTGACGAATACGTGATCCAAGTGCATAAATGTTGAGGAAGATCAACACTTGATCCCACGAGGTACTGAACAAATGTTCCAGTTGTTTACCTAATAGACGTTAAAAATATGATTGATTGATTCATTCATTGAGTAAAGCATTTTGAAAGGTTGCACCGTGGTAGTATTATTTAAGAACGAGAGTCGTAACAAGAAAACTATTCAGAAGAAATCCTGCAAAACAAATTATTGAAGTTTTCATTTAAAATTGGAGGCGAACATTGGGAGAATGGATTGTGTGTTTTTGGTGGCCCTAAATTTTCAGAGAACAACAAAATATTCCCAGTTTCTTCCTCTGTGTACATCTACCTCACTGGAGTATGTTGCATCAAGTGGATATTCCAAATTCAGCATTTGCCTTCAGATATAACTGACTGGGAATTTATATTTCAAAAGGTTTTTTTAATGATACTGCAAGAAATTTGATCTTCTTTAATTTACTCTGTCAACTTTGCATTCTTCAGCTGCTGTATTTTAAAATGTGTAGACCAGTTGGATAAAGTGACTTAGTTTCATTACAATGAAATTATTGGAAATTTTTCAGGCTAATTTGAGCCTGGTATGATGATCTGTATGTTTTGAAAAAAGCCCTGTTATTTATTTTGGATACTCCAAGAACCAGGTTTTTGGGAATTGGTGGAAAACACCCATTTTATCCAAGCTTCTCATATTAACTTAAAAATATTTTATGGCACGGTGACTCAGCGGTTAGCACTGCTGCCTCACAGCACCAGGGAGCCAGGTTTGACTTGAGCATTGAGTGACTTCGCAAAGTCTGCACCAGCATCCTGCATGGGTTTCTTCTGGGTGCTCTAGTTTCCTCCCACAGTCCAAAGATGTGCAGTTTAGGGTAGATTGGCCATTTTAAATTGCCCATAGTGTCCAGGGATGTGCAGGCTAGATGGTTTAATCACGGTAAATGCAGGGTTACATGGATAGGTAGAAAGCTCTTTGGAGGGTCAGTGCAGACTTGATTGTCAAATCAGCTTCTTTCCACATTGTAGGGATTCTTTGATTCTATTCTAAGATCACGATTCAGAAGAATACCTCTTTAAGAGTAAAACCAACATTTGCAATGTGTGGGAATAACGACTGGTTGCTAAGAGGACCCTGATTGATAGAGATATTGCCATGGAGAATGCAACAGTTAATGGTAATTGACAATTGCCAAGTTTTGTTTAAATTTTAAACTCAGCATGGTTCAAGCATCGCTTCGAGAAATGAAGCAGTAATTGGCTGTCACATGTTTTGTTGAAATCAGCGCAATACATGTACATCAGATCCTGTGTATTAATATTGATTTGGTTTGATTTTGATTTTGTTATCATGTGTACTCAAGTACAAAGGGGAGGCAAAAACAGAATTTGCCGGAAAAGCTCAGGTCGTCTGGCAGCATCAGTGAAGTTCTGATGAAGGGTCACTGGACGCGAACTCTGATTTTTGTCTTCACTGATGGTGCCAAACCTGCTGAGTTTTTCCAGTAACTTCCGTTTTTGTTCCTGATTTACAGAATCTGCAGTTCTTTCAGTTTTTACGTAGGGGAGGTGATGGCCTAATGGTATTATCGCTGGACTGTTAATCCAGAAACCCAGATAATGTTCTGGGGATCCGGGTTTGAATCCTGCCACGGCAGATGGTGGAATTTGAATTCAATAAATATCTGGAATTAAGAATCTAATGATGACCATGAATTCACTTTCGATTGTCGGAAAAACCCATCTGGCTCACTAATGTTCTTCGGGGAAGGAAACTGCCATCCTTACCTGGTCTGGCCTACACGTGACTCCAGGCCCACAGCAATGTGGTTGACTCTTAACTGCCCTCTGGGTAACAAATGCTGTGTGGTCATCGATGCCCTCATCCCGTGAATAAATAAATAAGCACAGAAAAAAGTCTATAATGTCGCCACACAAAGTGCCATCTCAGGTACAAGTACCTAGATACAGAATCTTCAGAACTATGTAGAAAGAAATGGCAAAGTTAAAAGTTACACATTGCAGTGATTACACTGAGTACAGTTACCCCTTCTTAGTTTTAAGTAATAAATAAAATAATAAAGCTGAAAATTCAAACACTATAGTCTTTCTTAAGTGCTTAGTCATGGTAGGACCTCAATTTGAGGAATCGCTTTGAGACCGGAAGTCCATGCTGGGCTGAGAGAACGCCACGTACCACCAGAAGACCACCCACCCATGCTGAAATACTGCGCTGGGCCTAGAGTATCACCATGCCGTGCTGAAAGACCGTCACACTGGGCCTAGAGATCACCATGCCGTGCTGAAAGACCGCACTGGGCCTAGAAATCACCATGCCGTGCTGAAAGACCACACTAGGCCAACAGTCCACCATACCAGGCCAGGAGGCCTGGATATAGAGTATGTATAGCTGCACATATTCTTACACCCATTACTATAATTACGTTAGTTCCAATTCAACTGCCAGTTTTCCCCTGAGATTAGTATTCTTATCACTTGTATTGATGAGTGCAAGCTTGTCAAAATGGGTCTCACCTTCAGCAATTCTCAAGCTCTGAACGAAGTTATTCTGCAAAATGGTTTCTTGTGGAAAGGTAATTAATTTCCGTAATTGTTCATGCGACCAAACTCTCTGTGACGACAACATAAACAGTAAAACAAAAAATGGATAAAAAGAAGTTAATTATAGAGCGAGTAAATTTCTGTACCTGGTTCTGTTGTTAAGCAGTTTAGTTTAGATTAAACTAGATACAGGAAACTTCCCAGAATTAAGTGGACGTTGTGACTTGGCAAAAAGATATTAACAACCCTTCATAACTGAAGTAATCTACCAACAGTGAGTTGAATTTCTGGGATATATAAACCGTGGGGGAGACAGTATGTTCCTAAGTGCAAGACTCCAGGTTTAAAGATTCTTCAGGGGCTCAGATCACCTCTGAGCTGAGGTGGCTATGTGAAGATACTAGTGCCATCTGTGTTGAACTAGGAGTTTACCACTTTGGGATGATTACATGAAATTTGTACAGCAACCTAACAGGAAGAAAGAGGAAGACCCAAAAATCTTTGAAACAGTGTTCAGACCAAGCGATTAATGTTCCAATTTATGATAGGTATATACCTTCCGTTTTTTGCTGGGTTTAAGTCCAACAGCAATGGATAGAAGTTTATACTATGATGTTCAGTTTTGAGTTTAAGTAATCATATTCATTGTACTTTTAATATATTTGATGTAACTGACTTTGACAGAGTGTAGTTCAGTGGTCTCCAACATTTTTAAACACAAATTATGTTTTGAATTGGTTGTTCATTTGTTTGTATGCAATGCCGCTGCTAAATGAATTAACTTTACCCTGCAATGACGGTCCATCTGAATCACATGAAAGACTGTGCAAAAAGTTGGCAACACCTGTGAAGAGCATGCATTTTTCTCCAGAAAAGAAAAATCTCTCTCTGAGTGAGATCAACTGTCAGAGACTCTGCAATCGACCAGCTAATCATAATTTACATGTTGGAGACTATGTGCTGCTGTTGGACTGGGATGGACAAGGTCAGAAGTCACACAACACCAAGTTGTAGTTCAGTAAGTTTATTTGAAACCACAAGCTTTTGGAGCACGGCTCCTTTGTCAGATGAAGTGAAGAGATGCACATAGGACACAATTTATAGACAGGGAGATCGAAAGATTGTACAAATGGTGTGAGTGGTGTGTCGACAGGCCAAATAACAAGTTTGCGCAGGTGATCAAAAGTGTCAGATGGTGGGAGTAAAGTGTCACCAGCTGAACAGCAAGTGAAGGGATGACCTATAATACAATTAATTGAGACAGAGAGATAATTACAAAAAATAAAAATAAAATGGTACTGAAAACAAACCACCTCTCCAGCACCATTTTGTTTTTATTTTTTGTAATTATCTCTCTGCCTCAGTCAATCGGATTATGGGTCATCCCTTCACTTGCTGTTCAGTTGGTGACACTTTACTCACACTGTCTGACACTTTTGATCACCTGCACAGACTTGTTATTTGGCCTTTCACACCATTTGTATGATTTTTTTTGATCTCCCTGCCTATAAATTGTGTACCTGTGTGCTTCTCTTCACTTCACCTGACGAAGGAGCAGCACTCAGAAAGCTTGTGATTTCAAATAAACCTGGTGCTGTGTAACTTCTGATGTTGTTGTTGTGTTCTTTGATTTGAAAGCAGTATGTAAACTTTGTATTGTCCTTATTTTAATAAATACCTGAAACTGCCAAAAGAAAAGAGCATTACTGGTCTCATTGAGATGAATATTATTTTGTTACAGCCTCCACTTTCAGCAATACCTGCTAGTGATGTATATTTCATTTAATGCGATAATGGAAAAGCAGTGAAGATTATTTGCAAAGTCATTGTAATGAAAATGACACTGTTCATTAATCTCACAATGGGGACCTGTCCTTGTAAAGAAAGAGCTACCATAGCAAAGCATACACACATTTTGTTTGAACTGTTCAGCATTTTGTTTATGTTTTACTTTAAAACTAATGGACCAACTTTGAACCCACCGTCTATATCCAGTACCCTAGGTTGGGTGTAATATGGGTTAGATGTAGATGAATGCTTTTTACTCTAGCCCAGTCTTAAAAGCGAACACTCAGCAACAAACAACTGCACCTCCCAGTCGCGAACCATTTCAACTCCCCCTCCCATTCCTCAGATGACATGTCCATCCTTGGCCTCCTACAATGCCACAGTGATGCCACCCGAAGGCTGCAGGAACAGCAAATCATATTCAGCCTGGGAACCCTGCAGCCCAATGGCATCAATGTGGATTTCACAAGCTTCAAAATCTCCCCTCCCCCAACCGCATCCCAAAACCAGCCCAGCTCATCTCCACCTCCCTAACCTGTTTTTCCTCTCACCTCAAGCCACACCCCCATCTCCTATCTACTAACATCATCCCGCCCCCTTGACCTGTCCGTCCTCCCTGGACTGACCTATCTCCTCCCTACCCCCCCACCTACACTCACCTTTACTGGCTCCATCCCCGCCTCTTCGACTTGTCTGCCTCCTCTCCACCTATCCTCTCCTCTATCCATCCTCTATCCGCCTCCCCCTCTCTCCCTATTTATTTCAGAACCCTCTTCCCCTCCCCCATTTCTGATGAAGGGTTTAGGCCCAAAACGTCAAGTTTTCCTGCTCCTATGATGCTGCTTGACCTGCTGTGTTCATCCAGCCCCATGCTTGTTAACTCAGCAAATTGTATTTCAGTTGCATTTCAGTTCGCTCCTCTGAGACAACTTGTCAAATTAGAAGCCACTTTTTGGCTATATTTAATTGGTGAATGAACAGCTGTGAGACTAACTAAGCCCTTTTTAACATCAGGATTTTACAGACTGATGGGACAAAGATGCTGGAACGTGTTCAGGATGGTAATGTTCCTGTTGGTTCCTTGGTGCTGCCAACTTGATGAGAAAGGAGTTGGATTCTGAAGTAAATTATTAGCAGCTGATTATCAGGTTCATAAATAACAAAATCATGCTATCATAGGGAGAATATACAGGTAAAGGAATACAGAGAAACTTAGATAAAGCAGTCAGACAATCGTAAACTCCTTTACATAATTGGAAAATTACATACCTATTGCACAGGGTAATGATTAAGAAGTAAAAACACAGCATTTTAGCTGTGAAGTCAGTTTAATTTACTATAAACGACAAGCCACTCTTGATGAAATAAAATACTTTTTGGTACAGGGCAAGCCATATATCTGAGGTTTGTGGCCAGTAACAAATCCGTGCAATTCTTCAAACTGGATTACACACAATCTTGAAGATTAACACTTTTTAAATATTCAGTTGAAGGGAATTGGCTGTTGAATCGGAGGTTAACATGAGTAAGCATGTGACATCATCTGAAGAAGGAACAAGGCATCAAACACAAAGTTGTTTTGAAGATTTTGTCGGGGAGGGCAGAAGCTCAGGAGGCAGGAGGTGCAGCACCATGACCTCATTATGAAAATAGGAGAATGCAAGGAGGCAGAATCTCAGCATGAAGGGAATATCAGAGGAAGGGTCACCGGACCCAAAACATTATGTCTCTGTTTTTTCCTTCACAGATGCTGCCAGACCTACTGGGCTTTTCCAGGAACTTCTGTTTTCGTTCCTGATTTACAGCATCTGCAGTTCTTTCGGTTTTTATGAAGGGAAGGTCCTCTAATTGGCAGGATATGTGACTGGGCATGTCTCAGGAGTATTTGTGCTGGGGCCTTGACTATATCCTGCAGTGATTAACAACTTAGATGATGTGATAGCCGCATATCCAATGATGGGAGGCATTGTTGTACCTGGAAGTATAATATTCCAAAGGCATTAATAGATTAAGTAAATTGGCAAAATTGTCGAAACTAAACTTCACTTGTAGGTATGTGAGTCCACTTGCACTGGAACAGAACAGTGTAGTTACTAAATATTGAAAAGCTACAATGTGGTGATCTACTTTGGTCCACAGAGATCCGGGTGGTTTGGGTTGGCCAGGCCCAAGAAGCATTGTTTTACAAACCTGTTCAGGATATTCAAACCAGATGTTAGTATAATGCTTACCTTTATGTCCAGAGGGCAAGAATACAATGAAGTAGAATC
This sequence comes from Ginglymostoma cirratum, assembly GCA_024137785.1. Lineage (NCBI taxonomy): Eukaryota > Metazoa > Chordata > Chondrichthyes > Orectolobiformes > Ginglymostomatidae > Ginglymostoma > Ginglymostoma cirratum. Next base: position 44,413,844 of record JAHRHZ010000112.1, on the reverse strand, counting down.
GTATTTTGTCACACCTAGGCCTAAGACCACAGCTGGAGTACTGCCTCTGTATGGACACCATACTGGAGGAGAAACATATTTATCTTGTAGGGAGCCCAATGTAGATTCACCAGAATGAGACCAATGAAAGGTTCAAACTTATGTCTCCCCAATGTCTCAACCAAAATTATCCATCATTTAGAATTCTGTCCAACTTGTGAATTATTTTACAAACCTTGAGCAGGTTGCTTTTAAATATACAGAACATTAAAGTAAACAGATTGAAGTTCTTAAGCCTATCTCAGTAGCTGAGATTCCTTAAACGCAGAATCATTCTTTTACCTCTCCCTGGACCTTTTCCAAGGACTATTTATTTATTTTCATTTCTCATTCATTTTTACTGAGCATCTGCAACTCACAACTGGCATCTGTCCACCACGAGCATGTGTCCATGGCTGCAATCAATTTTCCAGTCAAAAGGCTACTTATGTAATTTTGACCTTTATTGGGGGCATAAGCCGGGAGGGATTGGTAAGATTGAGAGGTCGGATGCTAGCTGTCAGCCTCCCTGCCTTCTATGGCAGGTCATTTATTTGAAATTTGTGCACAGATCAGTGATGACCGTGATAGTGAAACAGTTAATGTTTGGAGTGCAGTGACCTTTTGACAAGTTTTGATGAAGGGTCACAAACTGAAACATTAACTCTGTTTCTCTCTCCACAGATACTCAGATTGCTTCTCCAGCAATATCTATTTTTGTTTCAGATTTCCAACATCCACATGTCTCTGTTTTATTTTGCCAGAATAATACTTGGACTCCAAAGTTGAAATCACAAGGAGTGATTTGTACAGGCTGAAATTGTGTTCCCGAACACTTTGAACATTTAAGGATAATTTTTGTTAAAGTTTAACTACTTACTAACAGTAACTGTTCCAATATAATAACATCTCCTAAGCACACCCTTGGCAAAGGCAAATTCATAAAATAGTTTGTCTCACATGCAATTCTCTAGTCTAGGAGGAAAAACATCAAGAGAAAACTTTTGAGTATGAGAGAGAGAGAGAGAGAGAGACAGAGTAGCATAGAGAGACGTACTGCAGCTTCTACATCCAGTGTCAAGACCCCAACAATAACTACTACAGAAAATCTAAAACGAAAATTCCTTGTTCTGTGGGACCTTGACACCACCCATTCAGGCTGCTTCTATTGTTCCAACTGAAAAAAAGAACCAAAGCCTTATAAGCTGTTTACTTTATTGGATTCAGATAGACAGCTTGGTACCTCTGTCTTAAAACAAAATATAAAATTTTACTTTTTCACTTTCTAACACTTCTACATGGTGCAATCCTAGGACTTGTGCAGTGGTAGATGTGGGCTATTCAAGGCTTCTGTTCTTATTGTTGAGATAATTTTGCTAATTTCCTCCAAGAAAGTTTAGTAATTGCTGAGCGTAATGATTCAATTGGTGTCAGACATTTGGATGATGACAGGAAGTGATGACTAAGCCAATCGAATGACTGACACACCGACTGTCTCTGACTGATTCAAGTGAACGACAGTTTCAACCAAGTAATTATTGTGGAATTGGATTCCAGTCTTGGATTTGAAACTATCATGTGATCTACTACGCTACCAGCCTTCATTTTCAAATTGTTTACAATTTACAATAAAAGTGAATGGATTTGTATTTCATTATTGTAGTCACATGTACCTAAGTATAGTGAAAAGCTTCGTTTGATGAGCAGTGCAGGCAGACCATAGTATGCAAGGACATACAGAACATAGGGTGCTTAGACAGAGTGAGGCCCACAGATTATACTGCACAGGGAGTGCGCAAAGCAAGACCAACATTAACAAGTTTGAAGTTATTTGAAGTTAGAGAGGTCCACTCATCAGACTAATAACGGCAGGAAAGAAGCTATTCTTGAACCTGTTGGTGCATGTGTTCAGGCTTTTGTATCTTTGCCTGATGGAAGAGGTTGTAGGAGAGCATTAACAGGGTGGGAGAGGTCGTTGATGATGTTGGCAGCCCTTCTGGGGCAACAAGAAGTGTAAACAGAATCCATGGATGGAAGGATAGTTTCAGTGATTGTCTGGGCTGTGCACACAACCTTTTGTAGTTTCGTAAAGTCCTGGGCAGAGCAGTTGCTGTACCAGGATGTTATGCACCCAGTAGTGTGCTTTCTGTGGAGCATCTGTAGAAGTCGGTGAGGGACTTTATGGACACGCCAAATTTCCTGAGCCTCCTAAGGAAGAAGAGACGTTGTTGTGCCTTCTTGACCAATGCACCCACATGGGAAGTCCAGGACAGATTGTCGGATATTGTCATTCCTAGGAACTTGACGGTCTCCACTATCTCAACCTTGGCTCGTTTGATGTAGATGGGGGCACGTTCTCCTCCTTTCTTTCTGAAGTCAATGAATATGGTAAGCTACAAGTTTCCATGGTGACTGAATTCAAGAAACAATTGGAAGCATACATTGCTGCGCTGGAAGAGATTCAAGATAACAATTCTAGAATCCTGCATTTGTGAAATTAAACTTAACAAGCAGGAACAGATCATCTGATTTGCCAACCCTGCTGTGCATCTCCTGGTGCAAGATTATTGACACTGGATGAATCCTACTTCTCCACATCGTTTCCTGGGAAGTTAGAAAAAGAAAAAAAAAGTGCCAAGAAGAGAGAAATATAAAACTGTGTGGTGAAATTTCCTCTTCAATTCCTTAAGGCAGTTAGAACCAATCCAGGAGATCTCATAGACCAAGTGTTACCTATAAAAAAGCACTTCCTTTCTGTACGAGGTAATCTCTGCCTCAGGCAGGAATTGGCCCAGATTCCTTTTGAAGCCAGTAGAGAGAGTCAGCAGCCAATACGTCAGCTGTCTATGTATACTGGTAGTTCACTGCCCTCTGAGGAAAGAACTGTTTAATATCCAGTTTATTTCTCACTTGAAAGGTTCAAACTTGTGTCCATGAGCACACCCCCCACCCCAATATCTCAAACCAAAAATAATCCATCATTGAGGATTCTGTCCAACTTGTGAATTATTTTATAAACCTCGAGCAGGTTGCTTTTAAAAATACAGAACATTAAAGTAAACAGATTGAAATTCTTAAGCCTATCTCAGTAGCTGAGATTCCGTAAGCTCAGAATCATTCTTTTACCTCTCCCCTGGACCTTTTCCAAGGCCTATTTATTTATTTTCGATTCTCATTCATTTTTACTGAGTATCTGAACTCAAAACTGGCATCTGTCCACCACTAGAATGTGTCCATGGCTGCAATCTATTTTCCAGTCAAAAGGCTATTTATGTAATTTTGACCTTTATGGGGGCATATGCCTGGAGGGATTGGTAATGTCGGATGCTGGCTGCCAGCCTCCCTGCCTTCAATGGCAGGTCATTTATTTGAGATTTGTGCACAGACCTGGACACTAGATTCTAGGTTTGATTTTAAAATATCCCCTCTGATGCCATATCAATGCTGGATGCCAGCAACAAACAGGTGTCTGGTTGCAAGCACAAATAATTGCACACTTGTTGTTTGATGTATTTCCATCTTTTAAATATGACCACAATATGGCCAGTGTTTACCACCTGTCACTGATCATATTGGAGGCCTGTAGTAATGGCTAGAGACTCAGCAAAACTCATCTCCAACCTGTTTTTCGCTTCTCACCACCTCAGTCACACTGTTAAATTAGTAGTGGGAGGGTAGAAAACATGGCTCTATTAACAGGTACGTGTTATGTATTGTAAATATAATGAAATACCAATGTTAGCTTAGTGCCCGAGCAAAACAGAGTTTTTGATTGTGTTAATAATGGAATTAGTAAACTCTTGAAGAGGGGGACAAGCCAGGGCTGTGTGAAGTGAGTGGATGTTGGATTAGACTCTGTGATGGGTGGAGAAAACGCACAGAAGTGAAATCTCAACATTTCAGTTTTGTAACTTTGGCTCCGGGGTTTTTGTGTGAAGCCCTTCCTTTTATCTCCCTTTTATCTGGAAAGTATACCACCTCCAGGACAGAGAATGGCAATTGCTTTCCTGCCAATCTTCACCTAACCATTAGAAAGTAGATTATTTCACCCAGCAATGTCGTCCTTTTCTCAAAGAAAATCCCTTCCTCAAAAATTTTAGCTCAATTCAGAATCTTAGATGTACACCAAACAATGCATTAGACCACTGTGCTTTGAAATTTACTGTTTGTCTTTGAGTCGTTTAGTGGGATTGTAAATTTGCACATAAGAGGGCCCAAAGGTCAGAAGGGATTCAGAAGTAATAACGCTAAACTTAAGTGTGAACTTTAGACCAAGGGGCTATTGTAGCATTTGAAGGGTGTGTGGGACCCAGGTACATGAGTTGGAAGGAGATACTTTGACAAATTTTGAAACAGAGATCTCTGTATAAACTTTTCCATTGTGAATGATTTGCTTTGAATTGGTTGAAAGTGTCTGTGGAATTGACATTCTGAAGATTGACCAAGATGACATTTTTAAAACATAGGTTGGCTTCACCAGATCTTTCCATTGTTGAGTTTTTGATTTGACTTTGTTTCTTCCAATTACCTCTTGTCATCTCAGTCCAGGAATAATAAAGACAATGTCAAAACTGAGGCAGTATTTTCGTGTGTTTGATAGTTTGTATGATTGGTGCCTATCGTTAAATTGCTGAAAGGATTTTTGAGCCGGTGGTACACATTACTGTGCAGTGTGTTCAGTTTGTTCTGGATTTAAGGATTATTGTTTGTTGAGAAGAAAACCACAAAATTGATGCCTTCATGCATCATATCAACAATAAAGTAGTTTTGCCTATACATAATGCAGGTATGATGGACACGTTCGCTGTCAGGATATAGATTCTCTCCTGTCAAAAATCACAAAGAATCTGGAGCACTGTGAAATCGGTTTGTGTTGTCAGAAAATCATTATAAAGTAAATTTCTTTTGGCGCTTCCTTCTAACTTGATTTGTTGGAGAAGGCCAAAAATAAGAAAGAGAGAGGACCAGAGAGGTCATCTCATGCCAAAGGTGTATTGTCAGTAAATGACCCATCCTATTAAGGTGCCCAGGCACAGCTACATAGTAACTACTTAGAAATAGTTCTTTTTGAAGTTCACTTTTTAGTAAGGAAATGGTTACACAACTCACCACCTAACTGGACAAAATTGCATACAATGTTGTCATTGCTATAGTCAAGGTGACCACTGTCTTCAATTGTGAGGCATTCTGGTCTTTCCAGAAGATATCTGCAGGCTGTTAGTTTTTGGTTCAAAGTTACATTATTCAACAACTTTTTCAGTCACTTTTGGATCTTATCAACAACAGCAACAAAATTAGACAACACAAGTTTGTATCATGGATAACAAGGTGTGGAGCTGGATGAACACAGCAGGTCAAGCAGCATCATAGGAGCAGGAAAACTTGACGTTTCGGGCCTAAACCCTTCATCAGAAAAATCTCTCACAAGTTTGTATCATTGCTATTTTTCTCCAAAGTGCACAGTGTTGAAATAATTCCACAGAGGCTGGTCTCCTGCCACCAAGTCACCCTTAATTTACATGTGGGGAGTCCTTGACACTGGTTCAGCTTCCTCAGAGCCAGCTCTCAGAGTGAACAGGATGTCTGACACTCTTCTTTTTTTCTGTCAGCTAGGGGTCCCTGATTGGGCTGTTAATCTGGTCCAATCAGGGAACTTGTATTATACGAGGTCCACCTGGCTGGCCTTGTCACAATCACTACATGTGTCATGGTCTTTTGGGCCTCCATGCTCAAGTCAATGGCTTATCTGACCATTTTAAACTTAATTCAGTCTCAGGCATGTCTTAGTTTGTGATGTGTATCGCAGATTCATACAAAGCGAAATTAAGCTGACTTCCAATAACTGGGGACAAAAGCCAGTAATTACCCTTTAAAAGTAATTTATTGGCTGTGAAGTGCTTTGGAATGTCTTGGGGACTTGATAGGTGCCTTATAAATGCAAATTTATAAATTATAGATTATTTGTTCTTGCACGTGTTTAAGATAATTAAAAGTCCACATTGTTGTTACTTCTGTTCATGTGAAAACCTTACAACCTCGCCCACAAATATTATTAATTTCTTTCCAACTGTTCTGTGATCTGAAGATTTACTCTCAATAACAGTCAGCCTTGCTTATTTCTTAATTCTGACAGAGTCTGAACACTGCTATTTAAAATAAAAATCCTTTCTCCACCTGTAATCATGGATGGAAATTAAGCGTCTTTCAAGCAGAGTCCCATTGTAACACCAGGTGGTTTTCTGGCATTTAAATATTTCATCCCATTCTTGTTTTGGGGGCTACCTGAACTCAGGTAAGGAATGGAACCTCTGTCTACCCCTTAAGCTAATGGATCTGGGGCTGAGGATTCCCCAAACCTTTGACCCTGGAGTCAAAACAAATTACGAAGTTACAGTTGCCCTTCAGGTCTCTCCAGGCCATTGTTTAATGGAATGCTTAAAAAAATGTATGGTGGGCTCTGAGAAACTTTCTTGTGAATAGCTGATCTAGATGGACCGATCATAATTTCTGACTTTGATTTGTGACCTAAGCTGAGTCAATTATTCCGAGTGACCAAAGTGAAAGGAGCAATATCATAAATTTCAGCTCCCAATGTAAGCAATTACCTTAGCAAGATGTTGGTAATGCCTGAAGGAGGGGCAAAAAAAATCAGAGAAATACGAAAAATACACTCAGACGTTACCACATAAATTATCGACAAAAGATAAGTGAAAATGGTAATCTGGCTTTGATGTTAAACCTGATATCAACAAACTACTTAAGGTGATCCTTTTTGAAATTATTAACTGGGTTATAACATTGTAGCTCATTTTCATTATTTTCTGTCTATAAAATATGTAGCTGTACTAATGAGGTGAGGGATGGAGTTGTAGTTTTTATAACAAAATTTATTTCCAAATTCAAGAAACACAATTATTAATTAGTCATAAATAAAGGACTTTTGGATAAATATGACAGACAAATCTCATGTAACAAGTCTTTAAAAATGCACTATTTATGCCTAACTTAGCCCAAAATCAGATCATTTGCTGCTAAAAATCTCATCCAAGCTCTTGGTGCCTTTAGACTTGACAATTTATGTGTGCTTCTGGCTAACCTAACATGTTCTGTCCTTTGATAACAAGGTGTGGAGCTG
>JAHRHZ010000112.1:44378061-44406291 GCA_024137785.1 Ginglymostoma cirratum | reverse complement strand
GCATCATAGGAGCAGGAAAACTTAAGTTTTCCTGCTCCTATGATGCTGCTTGACCTGCTGTGTTCATCCAGCCCCATGCTTGTTATCTCGGATTCTCCAGCATCTGCAGTACCTTTTATCTCTTCTACCCATCCCAATACACTTCCCCCAGTCCCATGCACTTTAATCTTGCACATTAATCTCTTATGTGGGACTTGTCAAAATGCTTTCTGTAAGTTCAAATGTAATACATTGACTGGCTCCCCTAGTCCAATCTACTAGTTACATCTTCATAGAATTCTGACAGATTTTTCAAGTATGATTTCCCTTTCCATGCTGACCCTGTCTGATCCTGCCACTGCTTTCTAAATGCTCTGCTATAAAATCTTTGACAATGGATTTGAGAATTTTCCCCACTATCGATGGTAGGCTCACTGATCTATATTTCCTTGTTTTCTCTCTACCTCCCTCTTTGAATATTGGAGTGACATTAGCAACCCTCCAGAGTCTATAGAATTCTGGAAGATGGCCACCAATGCATCCACTATTTCTCGAGCCACTTCCTTAAGTATTCTGGGATGTAGTTTATCAGGCCCTGGGGATTTACCGGCTTTCAATCACAACAATTTTCCCAGCACCGTTTCTCTACTAATATTGCTCTCCCTCAGCTCTTCCCTTTCTCTAAATCTTGCATTCTCTAGCAGTTCTGGTATCTGATTTGTGTCGTCCTTTGTGACGGCAGAACCGTTCAGTTCCTCAGCCATTTCCTTTGTTCCCAATTATATATTCCCCCATTACTCTCTGTAGGGGACCTACATTTGTCTTCACCAATCTCGTTCTCTTCACGTACCTATAGAAACTCTCCCATTTATATTGGTGGATATTTTCTCAGTGTGAGAGTTTGCAGATGTGCCTTTTGTTGATGCTGAGTGTCATCAGGACCATAAGCCTTAGAGTTGCCACTTTAGAGACTTGAGCACATCATCATGCCTATATTGGGAACAGTGACTATACCATGAAAGTATTTCATTGACTGTAAGGTACTTTGGGATACCCTGAGGTTGTGAAAGTTGCATTGTGCAATGTTCAGTTGAAGATTCTACATTTTTGCAACATGTTTCTCCACTTATTAAATTTCTGAACACTGCAGCAGTACTTTTTAAATGTTTGTTCAGTTTGTCAAACTGCTTGCAGATTTTTCACTTATCAGATATTTACCCCTCAATTATTTTCTTTTTATTTCTGATTATATTTTAACAATTTTGTTAGAATCTGAATTAGTCTGGTTTTAAAACTTATTAAAGGTCACTTAGAACTGAGGAAAAGTGTTTGTGTTTAATTTAGATATGTGTTAAAATTAAACCTATACCTCATTAAATCTTCACATTTAATCCCTGAAATGCATCTTCATATGTGGCCTGAATCAGAATCAAGCATTTTCTGCTTTTACGCCTTTACAAGTAACTGTAAACTGTCATTTCATTTCTAAATGTAATTTTTAAATGAATATGTGTAGGCAGAATGTGAGGTCATGCAGTTTCAGTAGAAATCTTGCTGTATTTTCGCCTTTAGCTTGAACAATAAGTCAGTTTTTGGCGAGCTAGAAACTATCTGGTGTATTTTTTTTAAAGAGAAAGGGAGGAAGCAATTGCTTCCTCCTTCCTTCTCCCCCAGCATCTTTGAACGTGCCTTCTCCACGCCTGATGTGTGAGTGGCAGCAAGCTAGCTGCTGTTATTTGTCAGGGAGTTGCTAGTTCAGCCCAGTTAGCTGCATGACGCATTCCCCAGCTCGGAGCTCTTACAGGCTAATGGCTGGTGTTGTCTGTCTCTCTGAAACACTGGCCGGTTCACTGAGCTGCTGATTGGTGAAGCAGCCTCAGCCAGATGTGGTATTAACTGTTGGAGGAATGAAGTAGAGAGAGCGAGAGAGAGGGAGGAAGACTGTGGGCAGGCAACAACAGTCTGGCTGTCGGTGCAGTGATCTGAGCGTGGAATGAGGAACCGGAGCCCTGCTGCTGTGCAGGTCAGTTACAGTATCCCTCACATCCCTCACTGTAGAGGCAGCTTGGACACACTCCTTTCCAATACACAGGGACGCAGCCCTTACCTTCCCTTCAGGATCCTACATTACACAGAGATGCCATGGACCCTCCCATTCCCGACTTTGTGCAGTTTCACGGCCGAGGAGCGTGTCCTTGAAGATTTCCGATCCTGGGGCACAGTGTCCCTGGCTGGGTAGTCGGGACCACAGTCCCCTTCCCGGAGCTCTCACTGCTGAGCCCAGCCCGGAGCTCCGGGAGGATGTGCGGGCTCCTCATGTTCTCACCGACAGATTGGAAATACGATGATGGTTTTTACGGTGGGTAAGGAAAGGGAGGGGGCACTGAGAGGGCCAGGGTATTGTGTGGGTGCAGCATGTGCTGCCAAGTTAACGTTTTAAACTCTGCCTGCATTGAATTGCAGAGGTTAGAGCGCATTCCCGGGTTGAGAAACATCAAGGCTGCCTTGTTATTTCCCGTGTAATTGTGCCGGAATTAATAATGTTTGATTTTCGGTGTTGAGCATTCTCTCTCCAGCTATGGTGCCCCTGTGTGTGCGGGTTGGTGTGCTTTGTGATCAGTTGGATTTACAGCAACAACATTAAACAGATTTTATTCCTCCTTGCCATCATTGTGTTCTCCCCTCTAAAACTGAAAGTGCCTTTTTCAATATTAAACCTCTAGCTGTAGCTGGTCAGTGAGAGACTGGCTGTCAGTGCAGCACTTTAATACATTGACATGCTTATCCAAACATTGGACACCTTTTTTTCCACATTCTAGGCCCGCCTACTCGCAGTTATATGATTGCAGAAATGATGCCAAAAGCAGAGTTGTATACATTGGAAAGCTAACGATTCCTCTTCCTCAGTGTTCTCTGAATCTATCTTATGTAAACTTGGTTTCCAAAATTCCTCACTGATAATGGGAAATATTGGAGCTTCATTATTTTGGGGCTAATCCAGCAAGAGTAATCCATGTCTTTCTTTTTAAAAGGGAAACTGTATCTCGTGTAGCACCAGACTCCTGGGCAATGATAGCATGTATGGTGCAGTACTTCCAACTGGTTTTAGTGGTTTGCTAATTAAAAGTGGCTGAGTTAAAAGGCCAATGCACAGACCATTGATTTCAGACTTTATTTTATATTATTTTTATATTGCTACTTCATCTGTGAAGTATATCAGTACTTTAAAACTTAAAAAAAATGTTTCTTGCTGGGCATCAGGTACTTCAGATGCAGCTCCTATCTTTTTGGGTGGCACAGTCCATCTTGTAAACTGAAACAATAAACACACACAATGAGTAAAGTGCTTTCATGATACATTTGTGTTTTATGTAATCCTTGTCTAAGACACATTGTCAGAATTTGCTGCTTTCCATCCTTTATTTGGTTTGATTTGACTTCTTGCAGTCGCATGGACCTAAGTACAGTGAAAAGTTTTGTTTTGCATGCAGTACAGGCAGATCATAACATACAAGGACATATGGATGATTGAACAGAGCAAGGCATACAAAGTTATGGCTGCACAGGAGGTGTACAAAAGCAAGATCAACATTAGTTTTGAAATTAGAGAGGTCCATTCAGCAAAGAACAAAGAAAGAACAAAGAAAACTTACAGCCCAGGAACAGGCCCTTCGGCCCTCCAAGCCTGTGCCGATCCAAATCCACTGTCTAAACCTATCGCCCAATTCCTAAGGATCTGTATCCCTCTGCTCCCCACCTACTCATGCATCTGTCCAGACGCACCTTAAATGAATCTACCGTGCCTGCCTCTACTACCTCTGCTGGCAACGCGTTCCAGGCACCTACCACCCTCTGTGTAAAGTCTGATAGCGGCAGGGAAGAAGCTGTTCTTGAACCTGTTGGTGCGTGTTTAAGCTTTTATACCTACTGCCTGACGGAAGAGGTTGGAAGAGATTATAACTGGAGTGGGAGGGAGTCTCTAATGATGTTGGCTGCTTTTCCACAGCAGCGAGAAGTATAGATGGATTCAGTGGATGGGAGGTTGCCTTGTGTGATGGACTGGGCTGTGTACACAACTTTCTGAAGTTTCTTACTGTCCTGGGCAGAGCAGTTGCCGTACCAAGTTGTTGTACACACAGGTAGACTGCCTTCTGTGGTACAGTTGTAAAAGGTAGTGAGGGTTCTTATGGACATGTTGAATTTCCTTTGCCTGCTGAGGAAAAAGCAGAGTCGTTGTGCCTTCCTGACTGTCACATCTATGTGGATGGACCAGGACAAGTTGTTGGTTATGGCTGGCCCCCAGGAGCCTGACAGTATGGACCCTGTCCACCTCAGCTCCATTGATGTAGATAGGGGTGTGTCCCCCTCCTCACTTCCTGTAGACTATACAATACACTCTTCACCTCTTCCTCAATGTTTCACTGAGCACTTGGTATTTTCAATTTGGATCTTTCATAATGGGAGAGTTAAACCCAAGAATTCAGATCATAGACTAATTTTTTGTGAAGTATACTAATGTCTCTTGAAACTAGAAACTCATTTGCAAAACGTAACTGTGAAGGCACTGTCATACAAATTTATAGTATCCAGAAGGCAAGGTGCGAGGCATTCATTAGTTTTTAAGTTGACATGTGACTGGCTAATTTTCTCACAGTGAGGCCAAGTTGGTACGTGATGTGTACTCTTAGTTTGATACTGAGAGAGTACTTGTTGGCGAGTGATTATCTTGTTTTCATGTGACTGCGAGCAGGTGGCTCTAAGGCACAGAGTGAACAGGCAGAGTTGGCTTCATTAGGACAATATGACCCGAAGCTGTGAGGCACCTGTAAAACGCAGAAGGCACACTCCTGAGCAACATTCATCTCACTTTTTAACCTGAGTTTCTCACCCATATTGACATTATTTGCTCGAAGGAGTAATCATCCTCCAGTACTTAGGGGGTTGGAATGGCAATAAAAACCAGCTGTGTACGTTTAAGTAAAAATTGAAAGAACTGCAGATGCTGTAAATCAGGAACAAAAACAGAAGTTGCTGGAAAAGCTCAGCAGGTCTGGCAGCATCTGTGAAGAGAAATTAGAGTTAATGTTTCGGGTCTGGTGACCCTTCCTCAGAACCTTCTGATTTTTAACCCATTGACTTTTCTTCTCAGATGCTGCCAGACCTGCTGAGCTTTTCCAGCAATTTCTGTTTTTGTTCCGATATTTAAATGAAGTTGGTTGACAGGTTGTTACTCGTGGGATTCCACAATGATCCAGACAAGGGCCCCTGCTATTTAGAGTATACATGAAGAGACTTGGATGATGGAACTGAGTGAAATGTATCTAAAGTTTGCGGACAAAACAAAGCTAAGTGGAAAAGTACATTGTATGTACACAAAGAAATTGCAAAGGACTATTGATAATGTAGATGAGTAGGCAGGCAAGCGGCAGGTGGAATATGATGTGAGAATTTGCACTGTTCATTATTTTGATAAAACAATAGAAAAAAATAGAATATTTTTTAAAATGGTGAGAAACCATAAAGTGTGAATGTTGTCCCAAACACACACTACACATGTCCTTGATGGGATTTAACTTAAAATTTATACCATTTTCTGTGTCCTCTCTTTTTAGTTTGAGTTAAAAATAATTAGCAGCATGACTTTATGCTTTAACTGAGATGTAAGGGCAGTTTATTACACGACTGTTGCTGGAAGTTATTTAAGCAAAATACAATTTAAATTATTCATGAAAATAGAAGTACAAAGATTTAGAAGAAGATAAAAGTCACATTTAAAGATAGAAGCAAGATCAGTTTCTATTCTTGTCATAGGACTTCACAACCTTTAAAAAGTACTTGTTTGAGCATTGAGTTGTCATTACATTCAGGTCTGTGGGCTGACTGAGGGAAAGTGGGACCAGCACAGGTAGGTAGATTTTTCTTTTGGCAGTGCTGGGCTGAAGGGCCTCATGTACTGTATGATTCTGTGACTTCTTTGAGGATTCTCTTTCCAAAGTGATCAGATTTCTCTTTTTCTGTAGTTGATTAGTTGCAAGTGGTTTCTACAGGTGGACATCCTGTGAGTGGCTGAGTGGTCGTGACTCTTGCTAGTTAGCTTGGTTTCACTGAATCCCTAAAGTATGGGAGCTGGCCATTTGGCCCAGCGAATCCACACTGACCCTTCGAAGAGCATGCCACCAGGACACACCCCTCTGCCCTTTCCCTGTAATCCCGTATTCCCCATGGCCAATCCACCATAACCTGCACACATCTTTGGACTGTGGGAGGAAACTGGAGCACCCGGAGGAAACCCGCGCAGACACAGGGAGAATGTGAAAACTCCACACAGACAGTTGCCCGAGGCTGGAATCAAACCCAGGTCCCTGGTGCTATGAGGCAGCAGTGCTGACCACTGAGCCACCGTGCTGCCCATTACAACAGTCTTCTGCTCTCCTGTAAGTGTCCAGATAATTCTCCTTAAAATAGCAGCTTACAGACTTTTCAAAAACTTAACCCACTTGGTCCAGTCTCTGGAATCATGCTTCTGTTTTAGTTGTTGGGAGAGTCCAGGTCTGGGGCACCGATCCACTGCTGTCGTTTAGGCAAAATAATTACATTTTCTGTTGTGTTAGCCGTTTTCCATTTGTGTTAGCATTCTGCTAGGGTTTGGTGAGATAGGAAGAGTTACTGACGTCTTCAGAGAAGCTGTTGTCTTTGACACCTCTTTTCACCCTTGAAAACATTCATTAACTTTCCAACGAGCTCTCATGTTTCTTGTTGAGAGAGTTCAGTCTGATTCCAGCTCCAGTTGAATTCACAAGAGTAATCATGTGGCTTCTGGAAGCCGTTGTGTACAATTCCTTGTGTCCATTTTAAAGGCAGATCCGCTTTCTTCACAAAGTACGTAATACTGTCAGTACACACTTGTGACAACGTTCAGAGGGATTTGAATGACTTTGTGCAAGAAACAAAGTTACCACAACAGCATCAAGGAGTCAGGAGAGTAAATGTCATTTTGGAATTTATTGCGAGGGGAATTGAAGCACAGGAGTCTTGCTGCAATTGTGCAGCAAGATCATTCCTGCGTGTGTTCTTTGGTCTTGATACTAAGGACAGATCTATTTCCCTTTCGGAATTTTATTGACCAGTGCATTGAGTACAGGAGTTGGGAGGTCATGTTACAGTTGTACCAGACATTGTTTAGGCCACAATTGGAATAATGTGGGCAGTTCTGGTCTCCCTACTATGGGAAGGATGTTGTGAAACTTGGAAGGGTTCAGAAAAGATTTACAAGGATGTTGCCGGGGCTGGAGCATTTGAGGTATAGGGTGAGGCTGAATAGGCTGGGGCTATTTTTTTCCTTGATCACCAGAAGCTGAGGGTTACCTTAAAGATGTATAAAGATGTATAAAATCATGACAGGCATGGATAGGGTAATTTTTCCCCGGGGTGGGGGAGCCCAAAACTAAAGGGCACAGGTTTAATGTGAGAGAGAAAAGATTTAAAAGGGATCTAAGGGACAACATTTTCACACAGAGGGTGGTGCATGAATGGAATGAACTGCCAGAGGAAGTGGTGAATGCTGGTCCAATAACAACATTTAAAGGGCATTTGTTTGGGTATATGAATAGGAAGGGTTTAGAGGGATATGGGCCAAATGATGGCAAATGGGGCTAGATTAATTTAGGATATCTGGTTGGTATGGATGAGTTGGATTGAAGGGTCTGTTTCTGTGCTGTACATCTTTAAGACTGTAATACATAACAAAGGTTCACTTGATTAATTCCTGGAGTGAGAGGCTGGCTTATCAAAACATCTTAGATAGAAAGGAATTATACTGTCTGGAAATTGGATGAATGAGAGGTGGTCTTGTTGAAGTATCTAACTTTTTGCGAGGGCTCAAATGGGTAAATGGTAAGGCTTTGTCTGTCATGAATGAAGGGTCTTCAGTCATTGCTGTAAGTTTTTATGTAAGGCATCAATAGTTTAGGACTCAGATGAGGAGAAATGTCTTCACACGTAGCATTATATGTCTTGGGATTTGTCTACTCCAGGGGGTTGTGGTTGTTCAGTCATTAAGCATTTCAAGACTGATTTTGGTAGTTAGTTTTTGCACTAAAGCAGTAAAGAAATAGGGAGAGTGGGCAGGCAAATGAATTTTTCTGATGAAGGGTTTAGGCCGGAAACGTCAAGTTTTCCTGCTCCTATGATGCTGCTTGACCTGCTGTGTTCATCCAGCCCCATGCTTGTTATCTCGGATTCTCCAGCATCTGCAGTACCTTTTTATCTCTGAGGCAAATGAAGTTGGTTTCCTGGATTAACCACAATGTAATTGAATGGCAGAGCAGGTTCAAGGGCTAATATGACCTCTTCCTGCACTTTCTTAAATTCTCACGTTTTGTAAGCTGCGACATTATTGTAATTGGTACAATGTTTATCCCTGGATGAGGATCGTTGCTAGATTACATCTGCATTGTAGTGCATCGGTAATGGGAGTGGGGAGGTTGCATGGAAGTGAAATGTTAGGGATTGCTACCAGAAGCTTTGTGTTCATGTTGCAGGCTGAGTCTGGGGAACTGGATCTAAGATGTCATTGGTGTGCATAGCTTAGCTACTAATTGCCTGAATCAGCTATAATTTATAATTAGATGGATAGTAATTTACATAAATGTTTCGTGATGGAGTTTATTGCACAAATGTTAGTTGTTACTTATCAACTCATCTAAATTTATTTTAAACCAGTATTTTATTTGAAGTGGATTATTTATTTAAGACGAAACTGCCTCATTAACATTATGTAACGGTTTATGTTGAAGTACCTTATGGGAATTTATTGCACCAAGGTAGGTAAGGCAGATGACCAAAAGTAAAAGTCTCAAAATTACTGAACTGAAACTAGGTCCTTAGTTTAGCAAAAATGCTGATTGCTTCATATTTGTATGTTTCAGCAGTGATGGAGACCAAGTGTAGGACCAGGAGTAGGCACCTTGGGTCTTTAAGCTTATTCAGCCATTCAACCATCTCATGATTGATCTGCAACCTAGTTCCATGTTGTTGCTCTGGATCCCTTTTATAGATTTTGTTAATCAAAGTCTATTAATCTCCAATTTTAAATTGAATTAACTTAGTATCAACACACTGGAAAGAGTTCCATCCAGCTACCACTTATTGTATGTTTTTCAATTGCCCTTGTAAGGGGACCAAGTCTTATTTCCTGACAATGCTTCCAAGCCCTAAACTCTAGTGCAGAAATAGTGCTTAGTTACTTGATCAAATTTTATCATAAAAACTTTGATCAAAGCAACTTCTCGTGTTTTACATTTTAGAATATACTATCACTGTAATGTAATCCACTGAATCCAGGGATCATTTGGGTAAGCCAATGTGACAGTCCCTTCAAAGGCTGATTATATTCCTCCTCAGGTGTAGTGACCACAACTGCTTTCTCCCCCTAACAGTCTTTTTCATTATTTTCTGTACTCATTCGTGGGACTTTGATCGGTGTTTCCGAATGTCTTTAGATGTCCATTCTTTCAAGTTCCTCCCCATTTCTGAAATACTTAGTTTAGGGATAAGTTTAATGGTAAGGGTGTGAAGCTGTTTAGAACTGAGATGAGAAATTTTCTTAAGCTAGATAATGGTGAGCCTGTGGAATTCACTACCACAAAAAGTGGTTGAGACCAAAATATTGTGTTTTCGAGAAGGAGATAGATATATCTTCTGTGGCTAATAGGATCAAGGGATATGGGGGGAGTGGGATTAGAAAATTGAGCTCGGTAGAACATAGAACTGTACAGCACAGGAATAGGTCCTTCAGCCCACGATGTTGTGCTGATCATGACACCAAATTAAATTAATCCCTTCTGCCTGCCATTGGTCCATAACCCTCCATCCCTTAAATGCCCCTATCGTATCTGCCTCCACCACCATGCCAGGCAGACTCCTACCACACTCAGTGTAAAAAAAAAACCTTCTCTTCACATCTCCTTTGAACTTTCCCCCTCTCACCTTAAATGCATACCCCCTTGTATTAGACATTTCAACTCTTGGGAAAAAGATTCTGACCGTGAGCCTTATCTATGCATCTCATAATTTTAGAGACTTGTCTCCCTGAGCCTCCACCGCTCCAGAGAAAACAACTCGAGTTTTTCTAGTCTCTCCTTATTGCTCATACTCTCCAATCCAGGCAACATCCTGGTAAACCTCTTGTGCACGCTCTCCAAAACCTCCACAACTTTCCTGTAATGTGATGACCAGAATTGAACACAATACTCTTAAGTATAGCCTAACTAAAGTCGTATAAAGCTTCAGCCTGACAGCCTGACAGCCTGACAGCCTGACAGCCTGACAGCCTGACAGCCTGACTCTTGTACTCATTTCCTTGACCAATAAAGGCAAACTTGCCATACGCCTTCTTTGCCACCCTGTCTCCTTGCATGGCCATTTTCAGGAAACTATGGACTTGAACCCCCAGATCCCTCTGTACATCACTGCTCTGCAGGGTCCTGCCATTAACTGTATAGTTTTCCTTAATGTTTGATCTCCCAAAATGCACCTCACACTTACCCGGATTAAACTCCATCTACCCATATCTGCAACTGATCTACATCCCACTGTTTCTTTGGACAACCTTCTACACTATCCTTGTACGATGACTTTAGCTATGATCTTTTGAATGGAGGAGAAGGGATCAAATGTCCTACTTTTGCCCCTATCTTCTAAGATGCTATATAATCATTTTTAGATTCTCTGTGAATAACATAAGATTTGTGTACGTTAAAACCGTTTTCCATGGTTTTCGCTGTTCACTTAGTAAAATTACAAAGAGATAATTGATAGTCTGTTGTCAGTTTGGAAGACAGAATATTGCCTCCTTTGGTGTCGTCAAAAAACTTGGAAATGTGGCTTTGGAGTCCACTAAATTGTTAAAGGTCCATCACAGAACCTTTAGTAGAAGTGGGGATGGTGGTGGGGTTGGAGGGAAGATTGTACTTACCATTATTCCTACTTTGTGTGCTGCTACTTTGTTGATTTTTCTAAGCAGTCCAATAGTTTACCTTCACTTAACAGTCTCCATGACAAACATTTTCAGATGTTTTCTGGGACTGTATGTGGGTAACATTCATTAGACAGGAAGCTGTTGCCAAGTGAGGCTGTGCAAATTACATTCTTGAATTAAAGAAATTCTCATGCCACTGCACAAATTTAGAAGGTACAGTCGTGGTTGTATGAGGTTTTAAAAAATATATAATCCAGGCCAAGCTTTTGAGCAAAGACAAAGGCTGATAGGAAAGGAGATCTTTGATTAAGCCACAGCCATGAAAATGGCAGAAAGAGAGAGTTGCATATTGCAAGAGAGTTCTTTTCCTGAACCTGAAGGGAAGGTCCCACTGGCTTTCAGGAAGATCTGGGCCTCAGCAACCAAATTCACAGTCTGAGTGAGCAGCATAGGTGTTGTCATTAACATGGCAGGTACTAACCATTCATATCTCACCCATTTTCAATCAAAACTCTATGCCTGTGTAAAATCAGTCAGGTCCAGGAAAAGACGAAACAAGAATAATCAAACTCTGAGTTGCAACCATGGACCACATGGAGGTTGGGTAGATCTGTAGCGAGTATGGGAGTGTGGAAGTTGTTAAATGCCAATGTGATGGTTGTAGAAACCATGGGTGAGGTTAATGAGTGGGAATTTCAAGAGTTGTACTCAGCCAAAGAAGCAAAACAGCAAAATGTGGGAGTAATGGGGCTAGAGATCCCACAGTGGAGTTGAAAGTCAGGGACTCAACTTATTTTCTTATGAATACAGCCTGTGCCTGATCTGTTATCTCCTTGTGCCCAAGAAGTCTCAAATTAATTTTCCCTGAAGCAAATTGGTGTGAAACTGTTATTCAAGTAACAGCATGTCAGTAATAAAAGCAGAGAGCCCTAGTGAAACTCAGCAGGTCTAGCAGTATCTGTGGTGAGAGAAACAGTTATATTGGACTTAAAGCATTAACCCTGTTTCTTTCTCCCTGGATGCTGCCAGAGCCACTGAGTTTCTCCAGCACATTATTTTTGTTTTTTGATCTCCAGCATCCTCAAACTTTGGCTTTATTCTAACTGTATTTCAGTGGCAGATTAACTTAGTGCTCAGGTCAAATATGATGCATTCTATCAGGCATCATTGAGAGTGACAGGGCAGGGAGTAAATTCATCTTAGTGAGAAGGAGTTGGCTTAATGCTGGGCTATTTACACTAAGGATCGAAAAGAGTACATCACTGATATTGGAAGGGTGGCTATTGCTGTGCTGTCACTGGGTTAGTAATCCAGAAACCCAGGCTAAGGTACCGGCACCTTGGGTTCAAATTCCACTGCTGCTGGTGGACTTCAAATTCAACGAATAAATCTGGTATGAAAATCTATCCTGATATTGACTGCGAAGCTACTGCCAACTGTAGTTAAAAACCTGTCTAGTTCACTAATGTCGTTTAGAGGTGGAAATCTGCCGTCTTTACCTGGTTTAGCCTAAATGTGACTCTAGATTTAGCAAAGTTGTTGAGTCTCAAATGGCCTCTGAAGTTGCATCCCATGTCCCTCGTTGTATCTTACCACTCCAAAGTCTAAGAAAAGAATGAAACTGGATTGAGGACCTGGCATAGACCTGGGCAGCAAAAATGACAACGCCAAACGTTGTTGAGTGTGCGAAGTCCTACTCAGTCTGAAGGCTTGTGCCAAAATTGGGAGAGTTGCCCAAAACCAGCCAAGCAACAGCCCGACATTGTGTGTAAGCTACTAATTCCGTGTGTGTGATGGTATGTCCAGTCCCACCAACAGACCCACCAGACATGGTGACTGTGGTCTGATGTTATGCAGACCTGTCTTCAACAGTGACTCGGAAGTCCATGAATTCTTATGTTACCAGGTCAAAGATGGCCAAAGAAACCTCTTTCAGATTACCATGTACTGATCTCCCACCGTGCCCCCAAACATATGCAGAGGCATCAGACAAATGCATACCGTGTGTGTTAGTGTATGTGTGTGTTTGTCTACAAGTGTGTATGTATACGAGTGAGCATGTGTGGGTTTCTCTCATTTGGCTGGTGAATTAGTACTCTTCCGTGTTGATGGTGCTTTGGAAGTACCCCTGAGAGTGTTAAGGGCATAAGGTATATTTTGGCTGGGGTATTCAATGGCCATCACCAAGGGTGGCTCAGTCACACCACTACTGACCAAGTCTAAAGGGAGATAGCTATTAAACTGAGCTGCAGTGAGGCAACGAACTGAAGGAAAGCCTTATTTGATGTTATCCTCAGCAGTTTATATGGCACACATGAATCTGTCAGTGATGGTATCATTAGGAGTCTTAATTTACTCGTGGGATGTAGGTGTCACTGGCTGGGCCCAGCATTTATTGCCTGTCCCTAGTTGCTCTTGAGAGGGTGGTGGTGAGCTGCCTTCTTGAACCGCTGCAGTCCATGTACTGTAAGTAGACCCACAATGTTGTTTTTTGTCATTTCCAGTGCCTAGGTTGTAGGCAGGTAATCCATCCAGTTTCATTTTTGTTTTAGGCTATGTAGCGTTTGGCACAGCTCAGTGACTTGCTAGGCCATTTTGGAGGGCAGTTAGGGTACAATGCCATTGCTGTTGGTCTGGAGTCATGTGTAGGTGAGACCAGGGGAGAACGGCACTTTCTTCCCTAAACAGAATTACAACAATCAGCAGTGGTTTCATGGTCAGTCATTGGATTGTTTGAATTGTTGAACAGTAAGAAGGGTACTGATCTGAAACATCAGCTTTCCTGCTCCTCTGATGCTGCTTGGCCTGCAGTGTTCATCCAGCTCTACACCTTGTTATCCCAGATTCTCCAGCATCTGCAGTTCCTACTATCCCTGAAACAACCTTCTAACATTATCAGGTGGGGACTTCAGATCATAGTAAGGAGAGGTTAAAGATGTCAGTGAATACTCCCACCAGCTGGTACGTGCAGGATCTGAGTACACTCCATCTGGGCTTGTTGCTTTCCATGGGTTCACTCTCAGAAAGGCCAAAGGCTGATCTGATGTGTGCAGCGGTGACTGAGGGAACAGATACATCCAAGGCTGTCGGGCCACGTTGTCACTGTTTCACTGACCTTCTGATCAAACCGAGCATAAAATACGTTGAGCGCATCAAGAGCGCTTGAGAGTTACAAGTTAGCCAGGAAGGACCTAAAGAGAGAGCTAAGAAGAGCCAGAGGGGACATGAGAAGTCTTTGGCAGGTAGGGTCAAGGAAAATCCTAAAGCTTTCTATAGGCATGTCAGGAATAAAAGAATGACTAGAGTAAGATTAGGGCCAGTCAAGGACAGTAGTGGGAAGTTGTGCGTGGAGTCCGAAGAGATAGGAGAGGCACTAAATGAGTATTTTTCATCAGTATTCACACACAAAAAAGACAATGTTGTCGAGGAGAATACTGAGATACAGGCTATTAGACTAGACGGGATTGAGGTTCATAAGGAGGAGGTGTTAGCAATCCTGGAAAGTCTTAGAATAGATAAGTCCCCTGGAATCTATCCTAAGAGTCTCTGGGAAGCTAGGGAGGAGATTGCAGAGCCTTTGGCTTTGATCTTTATGTCGT
Source organism: Ginglymostoma cirratum (assembly GCA_024137785.1). Classification (NCBI taxonomy): domain Eukaryota; kingdom Metazoa; phylum Chordata; class Chondrichthyes; order Orectolobiformes; family Ginglymostomatidae; genus Ginglymostoma; species Ginglymostoma cirratum. The sequence goes on along the minus strand of JAHRHZ010000112.1, from coordinate 44,391,735 downwards.
CATTGTCTACAGGAATAGTGCCAGAAGATTGGAGGATAGCGAATGTTGTCCCCTTGTTCAAGAAGGGGAGTAGAGACAACCCTGGTAATTATAGACCAGTGAGCCTTACTTCGGTTGTGGGTAAAGTGTTGGAAAAGATTATAAGAGATAGGATTTATAATAATCTAGAAAGGAATAATTTGATTAGGGATAGTCAACACGGCTTTGTGAAGGGTAGGTCGTGCCTCACAAACCTTATTGAGTTCTTTGAGAAGGTGACTAAACAGGTGGATGAGGGTAAAGTGGTTGATGTGCTGTATATGGATTTCAGTAAAGCGTTTGAGAAGGTTCCCCATGGTAGGCTATTGCAGAAAATTCGGAGGCATGGGATTGAGGGTGATTTAGCGGTTTGGATCAGAAATTGGCTAGCTGTAAGAAGACAGATGGTGGTGGTTGATGGGAAATGTTCATCCTGGAGTTCAGTTACTAGTGGTGTACCACAAGGATCTGTTTTGGGGCCACTGCTGTTTGTCATTTTTATAAATGACCTGGATGAGGGCGTAGAAGGATGGGTTAGTAAATTTGCGGATGACACAAAAGTCGGTGGAGTTGTGGATAGTGTGGAAGGATGTTACAGAGTATTACAGGCAGGTTACAGAGGGACATAGATAAGCTGCAGAGCTGGGCTGAGAGGTGGCAAATGGAGTTTAATGCGGAAAAGTGTGAGGTGATTCACTTTGGAAGGAGTAACAGGAATACAGAGTACTGGGCTAATGGTAAGATGCTTGGTAGTGTGGACGAGCAGAGAGATCTTGGTGTCCATGTGCATAGATCCCTGAAAATTGCCACCCAGGTTGATAGGGTTGTTAAGAAGGCGTACGGTGTGTTAGGTTTTATGGGTAGAGGGATTGAGTTTTGGAGCCGTGAGGTCATGTTGCAGCTGTACAAAACTCTGGTGCGGCCGCACTTGGAGTATTGCGTACAGTTCTGGTCGCCGCATTATACGAAGGATGTGGAAGCATTGGAAAGGATACAGAGGAGATTTACCAGGATGTTGCCTGGCATGGAGGGAAGGTTTTATGAGGAAAGGCTGAGGGACTTGAGGCTGTTTTCGTTAGAGAGAAGAAGGTTAAGAGGTGACTTAACAGAGACATACAAGATGATCAGAGGATTGGATAGGGTGGACTGTGAGAGCCTTTTTCCTCGGATGGTGACGGCTAGCACGAGGGGACATAGCTTTAAATTGAGGGATGATAGATATAGGACAGATGTCAGAGGTAAATTCTTTACTCAGAGAGTAGTCAAGGCATGGAATGCCCTGCCTGCAACAGTTGTAGACTCGCCAACTTTAAGGGCATTTAAATGGTCGTTGGATAAACATATGGATGATAATGGAATAGTGTAGGTTAGATGGGCTTCAGATTGGTTTCACAGGTTGGCGCAACATTGAGGGCCGAAGGGCCTGTACTGCGCTGTAATTTTCTATGTTCTAAGTTCTATGTTCTAAAGAATGTATTTTTGACTGCTATGCTGTTCTGCTTCGCTTTGTAGCCCACTATGTCATGTAGGCCTTGCCAAAAATGGCAAGTGTCCATGTAGTTAGTTTGGGTCGTCAGCTTAGTCCGGCATTGACTCTTGGTGTCTCTGATGGGCTTTCGGAGGTTGTATCTGCATTTCCTGTAAAGGTCAGGGTCATCTGACTTGAGCGTCACACACCTGGATTTCAGTCGGGCGTGGATCTCCTGGTTCATCCATGGTTTCAGTTGGGGAACACTTGGATTAGCTTCCTTGGCACTTCTTCAGAAATGGGGAGGGGGAGGTGAGCTCCGAAATAAATAGAGAGAGGAGGGGTTGGGCTGGCGAAAGGTAGGTGGGATGGTAATAGGTGAGTGCAGGTAGGGAGTGGTGGGGATTGGTCAGTGAGGTGGGAGGAGCAGATAGGTAGTCCTACCTGCCTGTACTTGGCCCTTATCCCCCCCAGTCTTTCCTGTTCTTGTACTTTTCCAAATGCCTTTTAACTGTTGTAACTGCACCTGCATCCTCCACTTCCTCTGGCAGTTCATTCCACTCTGTATAAAAAAAGTTACCCTTCATGTCCTTTTTAAATCTTTCTCTTCTCACCTTAGCAGTATGATCCCTATTTTGAACTCTCCCACCCTAGGGAAAAAAAAACCCTTGCTATTATCCTTGTCTGTGCCCCTCATAGTCTTATAAACCTCTACAAGGTCACCCTTCAACCCTCCACACTCCAGTGAAAAAAGTCCCAGCCTATCTTTATAATGCAAATCTTCAGTTCCTGCAATATCCTGGTAAATCTTTTCTGAACCTTCTCCAATTTAATAATAACAAAAACAGAAGTTGCTGAAAAAGCTTAGCAGCATCTGTGTAGAGAAATCAGAGTTAACGTTTCGGGTCCAATAACTCTTCCTCAGAATGTCATTGATTTTTAGCATTCGCGGTTCTTTTGCTTTTTCCAATTTAATAATATCCTTCCTACAGCAGGGTGACCGGAACTATATACTGTACTCCAGGAGAGGCCTCACCAATGTACAATTTCAACATAACACCCCAACTCCGAAAGTCAATGGTCTGAGCAATGAAGGCAAGTGTGCTAAGTGCCTTCTTAACTACACTACTTAACTGAACTTATCTATATGTAATGCAAGCTTCAAAGAGTTATGTTCCTCAACCCCTAGGTGTCTGTGTTCGGCAACACTATTTAGGCCCTACAGTAATTGTACAAGTGCTGCCCTTGTTCGTTTTACCGAAATGCAATACCTCACATTTATCCAAATTAAGCTCCATCTGCCATTCCTCAGACCATTGACCCAGCTGATCAAGATCTCTTTGTAATCTTAGGAAATCTTCCAGTTATTTTTCTTCTCCAATTTGCGATTGCATTTTTGGTAAATGGGTGCATAGGTACTCAATACAAGCGACTATTTCATAAGTGACCCTGGACAGTGGGATGTCAGATTAATGAAATGTGGAAGACATTGTCGCTGAATATAGTTTGGTTGCACACATTCCAGTAGGAATTCCTATGCAGTGAGTCAGAGTATTTGCTCCTGATAATTACCCTCTGTCCTCCTCCAGGATTATGGAATCTGAGTAACAATCTTCAGCCAGATATTTTGTGACTTATTTTGTTTACAATGTAGCCCACTGTTGTTACTTAGCACTGGACAAATAAAATGGGTGTTGAACTGAAAGAAGTGTGGGCAATATGAAGGAATGCATATGCATTTACATTTCATTTGGTATTCAGTATGATCAACCTTTAGCATCACGTTAGCGAGCGTGCTAACATTTGTTATGAGTAGATTAATGATAATCACCTCACCTTGGCCTACAGGCGATGAGTAAGCTTTGTGTGGGGAGAGAAGGAAAAAAAATCTGTGGAAGCCTGTTCATTTTTTATTCTTATTCTCAAGGCACTTCAATTCTTGTAAAGATGATTCAAATTTTTGTCTGGAGCTTTACTCTTTTCTTTTGGTACCTCTTCTGCCTGTAATCAAAGTGCTGATAATAGCTAAGTGTCATTCCAACCCTTCACTGCAATTTACCTGTAATTTGGTTCAAGCTGCAATTAAATAAAAATCTGAACACTTACTGTTGCTTTTATCCAAAAAAAAAACAAGAACCACCTTTTTTCTCCACTGAGACCGGCAGAGCCTTCCTTTATTCCAGAAAGATGTACCAGCATTGCTGAATTACAATCTGTATGGGATTGTCCCTAGAGGTGAGATTCAGGGCTACTTGCTGTTATGCTCAATGACATGGTGTGTCCAAATATCAATTTTGTTAACTGTTGCTGGGAAAGCTGATGTGGAGAACCCAAAACTTCTCTACCTGCTGAGTATTGTGACATCTTTCAGTTTTTTGCTAAATATTTATTGGTACTGGTTGTGTTTTAATCCCAAAATTGTTGATCTGCAGATGATTCCAAGATCCTACCTTCTTCCAGGGAAATCTGCTTACCTAAGGACCATTCAGCCACATACCAACAGCTGAATATAATTGGAAGCATTAGAGGAGCAGGAAAGTTGACGGGTCTGGACCCTTCTTTCCTGCTGCTCTGATGCTGCCTGGCCTGCTGTGCTCCTCCAGCTCCAACACTGTGTTATCTCTGACTCCAGCATCTGCACTTCTTACCGTCTCTGAATATAATTGGAATATTTCTTTGATACCAGAGGCCTGAAATATCCTGGGAACCCTAGTTGCCCCACTCACCTTTAAACTTGGGTAAAATCGTCCTGAAATTTATGCTGCAGAAAAAAAATTGCTTTGCATTTTTGTCTGTCAAAAATGATGTGGCTTTGTTGGTTCCCAACCTCCAGTAATGACTGTGTGCATGTGACAAAGCGACGACAGCTCTGCTATGTTATGGTAAATTGATAAGGCAGATTTGCTGCCATTGGTTCCTGGGACTTGTTAGTATTTTGTGGATAGAAATCTGTGCAGCCCTGTTTAGAATTAGCTCTGCTGTTTCATGAAGACTTGAGTAGGTAAAAATGTCTATTGTGTAGTGTAATACATACATCACCTACGACATTAACTTTCTGATCATATTCCTTCCATTTATACTATGAAAATTGAAAATGTTTGTTCTTGAAAACATGCAGGAAGTTTGAGCTGGGGCTTGAAAGAAGGACTAAATATCTACGTAGCACCATTTCCTATCTTTGGGCCTTCCAAAACTGCTGCATTGTCAGTGATCTACTTTAGTGATTAATTAGCCCACAGCAAGTTCTCCCAAATGTTAGCAAGAAGTCAGCTAATTAGTTTCAGTGATATGATTGAGGGTGAGCAAGAAGGTTTTCAACGGGAAGGGCTTGAGAGAATGGCAATGAAATTACAACATAAAGCAAGCAGTTTAGCCAATCTCATCAACATTCATGCTTTTTCTACATGCAAGTAGTAATCATAATCATATGTGACTATACTGTCCCCACTTATCTTCATTCCTCTATCCTTCACCCAGCTATAGTTGTTGACAGCAATGCTGCTTCGGTGCTAAATCGCACAATCCCTAAGCTAGCAATGCAAGAAAATCGTTTTCAGTGTTAAATCTTATTCTTATTTTAGAGCCATCAAAAATTTTAAAAAAGTAGTTCGTTTGTATCCTATACTGTCCATTCACAATTTTGTAGACCTTCCAATACCCTGCCTCAAATTCTCTCATTTTGTCTTCAAATTTGCTTTGAAAGGGTTAGAAATTGTAATTTACTGTGGACATTTCTGTTCTAACCTACTAGTTTCTTGTTTTCCTGACCATTTTAGTAATTGTTGCATCTGAGTAGATTTCCTCAAACAACAATGAAAGTACTTGAATCTAAAAGTGAAAAGCTCTAAATGCTGGAGATCCTAATTGAAAAACAAAGTGCTGGAGAAGTTCACCGGGTCTGGTTGTGTCTAGAGAATGAAACAGAGTTTGTGGCTTGACCTCTTCAGTCTGGCCCTCAGACCTGCTGAGTTTCTCCAGCATTTTCTGTTTTAATTAAACTACTCAGCTCTAAATTTACAGCCTAGCACAATTTTTCTTCTTTTGAAAGTACTGGTTTCATTGTGTTCTTGCCTCACTGGCTGAGTCAATAATGTGTTTGCAGCTTGAACTTGCATATTTTCACTATTCTCTCTCACCACTGGTGGGTAATTAATGCATGACTTGTTTACAAAGATGATTTCCATTATAAATGAAGTTAAATAAATTGATTATGTAAGTATAGATCTAGGAGTAAATTATGTCTGTGCACCCTGCTTCAACTCTCCGCTGACCTCTGAAACCTGCTTCGTTTGAATACTACACTTGAACTTAGTGTTTTTTTGATGTTGACTAATCTGGTCATATTGCAACATTTTTAATGAAAATATTTCAGCAAGGTATAATAACAATGGAGAAAAATAACTTGCAATAAGAAGTTACGCATTATTCCTTTGTCATGCCTCAGGTACATTGGACATATTGTTGTCTAATTTGGAAAATCACTTGATGAAAATTAGAACTGGAACAGTCTTGGTTTATGCATCTTCATAAAATGTATCTTAGTAAATAAATACAAGTATACACGGCCAATCTGATGAGCACAATTTTAGTTTGTGTATCTATAGGGACTCCAGTAAACACTGTATGCAAATGCATTTCAATAAATCATTGGAACAACTTAATGGTATTGCAATATATTAATAGATGGCATGTATTGTCTACAGGATTCACTGCAGAAACTCACCAAGGCTCTCCAGATATCACCTTCCAATTTCACAACCACTACCATCTTGAAAGACAAAGGCAGCAGGTACTTGGGAACACCACCCCCTGTCAGTTTTTTTTTTAAAGCCACACTCCATCTCGACTTGGAAATATATTGCCGTTCCTTCACTGTCATTGAGTCAAAATCCTGGAACCTCACCTCCCTTGCACGACTGTAGGTGTACCAAAACCAAATGAACTCCAGTGGTTCTAGGGGACAGCTCACCATCCTCCTCTCGATGGCAATTAGGGATCTGCGGTAAATGCTGGCCCAAGCAGTGTTGTCCACATCCCTGAATGAGCATACACAAAAAGCCAAGGTCTGCAAGAAACTATTCAGATAACAGGGCCAGGTGTATTTTCCACAAAGTAATGGAGATTGCAAGTGATCAGCTGTCTAGTTTTCTGGAAATTTGTTTTGACAAGACAATGAATTTTCAGAAAATTTCTTCTATTTGGAGACTTTCGATTTTTGATCATGTATTTCTTCTGAAATCTTGAGGGCTAAAGCCTATAGTGTATAAAACTACCAATGTTAAGATGCGTAAATCAAGAAGAATAGTTGGTGAGAACAAACTTGAATCTCAAAAAACCAAAGTTTAAGGAGGGGAAAACACATTGAGGTTAAAAAAGAGAAAAGCATAATTGAGATCCAAAGAAAGGAGCAGAATGGAGCAGGAGTGTGGACTAACAGTCCTGTTGCCAACACAGCAGGTCTGTAGGGAGAATATATATGATGGTATGTTTCTAGTTTTGGAGGAACTGGAATATTCAGTGGAGCACTGATGAAAATAATCTTTTAGATGAAAGAGGAGTGCAATGGAGAAAGACACAGTGCATGTCTGTAAACAATGAGAGTTTTTTTATAATTTTTTTTTGAGTGTGAGAGAGGTCCTTCAAATGTCTCTTCAGATAATAGAATAATGTGGAAGGCCTTTTGTTCAAACTTTCATAGAGACAAGATGCGATTATGAGCCTCTGTCACTAAGGTGTGTTTTCCAGCTCGGTTTGGCTGGGCAGATTAACATTAAATCCAGTACTGATCAGAATGCATCATAGTTCATGATTGGTGGACCTGGGTTTAGCATTAAGGTGTGCCATTAAGTTGATTAAAACTTAAAATAAACAATTATTATGGTATATCAAATTTTACGTTCTAAAGACTAGCATAATGTATGTTAAACCAATGAAATTTCTCCCCCTGTGAGCAATTTAATGATGTAGAAATGATTCTTAATGTCTAAACTGAGAGTGCAAATAGAAACCAGAACGATTTGGTAAGCATTGCAGAGACATCACTGCAGGATGACATGGATTGAAACCTGAATCTTAATGGGTAAAAGAAATTTGGGAATGATAGGAACTAGGAATATAAAATAGAGGTGAAGGTGGCTCAGTGAGTTAATGATAGTATTTGCACAATAGAGAAGGATGATCCGAGTTAAGGTACCAAGATGTGGGAACAGTTTGCAGTAATTAGAGAAGATGAAAGTAAGAAGGCACTTGCGAGAGTGGTATACAGGGTCCCTAGCAGTATCCACATGGTGGGATAGAGCATAGCCGAGGAAATAATGAAGCTTGTCAGAAGACAATGATAATCATGGGAGATCGTAATCTAGACAATCGCAAAATGTAGACTGGAAAAGTCAAATGGGCACTGTTAGTCCAGATGAGTTCATAGATTTCTAGATAGTTCCTAGGAACAGCACATTCTGTAACTGGCCAGAGAGCAGGGTGTACTGGACCTGCTGTCAGAGGGAGGTCATGCTTATAACATCTGGTTGAATTTTTCGAGGAGGGTCGAGCAGTTGATGTAGATTATGTGGATTTCAGTAAGGCCTTTGACGAGGTCCCACGTGGGACACTGATGATGAAGGTAAAAGCACATGGGATGAAGGATAACTTGGTAAGTTGGATCCAAAACTGGTTTAGTTGCGAGAGACAGGGGTGGTGGTCTAAGGTTGTTTGCGTAAATGGAGGCCGATGTGCAATGTCAGGTTACAGGAGGGGAGAAATGGATTGGTCAGATGGCCAAAATGGTAGCAGATGGAATTCAACTGTAAGGTGATGCACTGTGGATGAAGCAACAAGATAAGGGAGTCCTCAATGACTGGCAAGCTCAGAAGAACAGAGGGATCTTGGGATGCTTGTCCACAGACAATGAAGGTGGCACATCAGGTTAATAGAGTGATTAAGATGGCATACGGGACACATGCCTTTATCAGTTGAGGCATAGCTCATAAGAGAGTGGGAGAGAATGTTGCAGCTGTGCTGAACTTTGGTTCGGTCCCAGCTGGAGCACTATGTGCAGTTCAGGTCACTGTACTATAGGAAGGATGTGATTGCACAGGAGGGGGTGCAGAGGAACTTCACCAGGATGTTGACCAGGTTGGAGCATTTCAGCGATGAAGGAAGCTGGATAGGCTCAGGTTGTTTACTTTGGAGTAGAGAAGGCTGAGGAGGGACCTGATACAGATGAATACAATTATTAGGGATGCGGACAGGGTGAATAGAAAACAGCTGTTCCTCTTAGCTGAATGGTCAATAACAAAGGGGGACATTCGTACGATGAATGGTAGGAGGTTTTGAGGGATTTGACAAAAGCTCTTTTGACCCAGGTGGTGGTGAGGGTCTGGAACACACTGCCTAGTGAGAAACCTCACAACCTTTAAAAAGTACTTGAATGAGCACTTAAAATGTGATAACATTCAATGTCATGGGCCAAGAGTGGGAAAGTGTAGTTTTGGTGGTACAGAATCAATGGTCCAAATTGGTACTGTTTAAGATGCTAGATTCTTAAAGTGAATGCATCCCTCGGCATTAATGACTACAATCTGATTGAATTTGGAATTCAGTTTAAGGACAGGAAGAGTGGTTTGGAAATTATATATTTTTTGTAAAATTTTAAGTAGGGAAAATTCTGAGTGCACAAACATAGAGCTGATTGAAATTAGGTTAAAGGACAAGCCAATAGAGATGCAGTGGCTGGCATTTAAGGGGAACATTTCAGAATACACAGAATAGATGCATTCCAATGAGTGAGAAAACTTCTCAAGAATGGGCCCACCATCTGTGATTGCCTAGAAATGTTAGACAGCATCAGACTTGGAATAAAAACATAATTATGCAAAGACGATTTGCAGGTCAGAAAATTGGACTAGGTATAAAAGAAAGGAAAGAAGGACCAATAAATTAATGAAGAGAAAATTTACAGTATCAGAGAGGGCTACCTCAAAATATAAAACCAGAGTAAGAGTTTCTACAAATATTTCAAGAAGAACAGTGTTAACAAAGCATGCATTGGGTCCAGAGAATTGATAATCGAAAGTAAAGAAACAGCAGGTTAATTTGAACATGTTTTACATCAGTTTTCATTGTAGAGGATACAAGAAGCATTGCAGAAAGAACAACAAATCAGGAAATGGGAGGGAGGGAGGAACTTGGGGAGAATCTCAATTATCAAACATGGTCCAGGGTAATTTGTTAGAGCTGCAGGCTAATAAGTGCCAAGGTCCTGGCAGACTTCACACAGTGATCTGAAAAAGAAGTGGCTAGTGAAATGGTTTAAGCGTTGGTTTTAATTTTCTGATAGTTTCTTGATTCAGGGAATGTTCAATTAGATTGGAAGATAGTGAATGTAACTTTTTTTTCCAAAAAGGAAGGGAGACAGAAAGTTGGAAATTACAAATCAGTTAGCTTACCTTTCCCTGTCAGAGGGAAAATGTTGGAAGGTATTTTTAGAGAAGTTACAGCAGGGCACTTGAATAAATTCAAGGTAATCAATAGTGTCAACTTGATTTTGTGAAAGGGAAATCATGTTTGACCAGTCTATTGGAGCTTTTTGACAAGGGGAATGAGTGATGTATTGGTGTTAAATTTGCAGAAGACAGTTAATAAAGGATCACATCAAAGGTTATCGCAAAACAAGAGGCTAATGGTGTAGAGGGTAGTATGTTGGCATAAAATATTTGCAGGTTAATGGGAGACAGAGTTGCTATAAATGTGTCTTTTACAGCTGGGCAAGATGCAAACAGTGATGTGTACTCACGTTTTTGGTGCTGGGAGCTCAATTGTTTACAATTTTTATAAATGACAGGTGAAGGGATTGAGGATATGGTTGCCATAGTTACCGCAAACACAAAAACAGATAATTTGTGAAGAGGACATAAGGAGCTACAAAACTACACAGGTTGAACATTGGCAAAGATGTTTCTAGATGGAGAACAATGGAAAAGTGTGGTCATGTCCATTTTGGCAGGAAGGATAAAAAAAGAAGCATAATATCTGAATGGTGAGAGATGCAGAGCTCTGAGATGCAGAGGGATCTGGGTGTCTTCTTTCATGAGTCACAAAAGATTAATGTGCAGGTACAGCAATTAATTATGAGAATGAATTGAATTGAATACAGAATGAAGGAGATTACATTGCAGTTCTACAGGACAGTGGTGAAACTATATCTGGACTGATTTGACATGGGGAGGATATTTCCTCTCACAGGAGGATCTGGATCTACGATCACTGTGTGGAAATCACAGATCGTGCATTTAAAACTGATGACCCAGATTTACCTCATGAGTCTTTGGAACACTTTTTTTCAGGAACAGTCTTGGAAGCAGAGTCCTTGAATATCTTTAAGGCAGTGGATTCTTGTTTAGCAAGAGGGCAAAAAGTTTTCATGAGAAGGCAGGAATGCAGATTTGCGGTTAAAATTAGATTAGCCTGTTCCCGATTCTAACCTTTATGATCATGTGAAATTCTAAATGTATTTTTTTCTGAAAAATAAGTGAGTGTAAAAACATGAAAGAAATGAAAACATTGGTTTATGAAATTAGTTAACATACAAATATATTTATGAACAACAATGGGTGATTGGCATGGATGATTTTTGTTTTTGTTAGAACACCAAAGAGAAAATCAAAAAAGCTATTTATAATGTGTTGAATTTTTAACTGCTGTGTTGCCATGGTTATAAATCATGTGACAGTATCTAATACAGAGGTTAAGATTAGAATTTTTTTTGTACTTTTATGATAGAAAGGGTGAGTTGACTACAAAAAAAATCTCCTTTGGAGTATTTTAGCAACCGGCAGACACATTGTCCTGTCTAAAATTCTATGCTTAATGTTTCATGTTAGGTTTCCATTTGAATTTCAGCACTTTTTAAAATTATATATTTAGTTTGATTTCATCCATGAAATGTAAGGTTTAAAAAATGTAAATTCAATTGACAGTTTGCACATCAAATGAGAGTTTGACTTGTCTCTGGAATCAAGTAGGGGACCTTGAATTGAAGAGGGGACCATTTAGACGCTGGACAGAAGGTAGACCATTGACATGTTAAATCTGGTATTATAATTACTCAGATCAATTAGACTTTCTGCAGAATTGGTTAGTTTTGCTTAGTTCCTATATTTGGAAAGCAGCAATTCTCACCCTCAATTATTCACTCAAAGTTTTGCATTTTATGTATGACAGGGTGCTCTGCCATTGTAAATATCCCAGGCATGTGTGGAGCTCCCTTACCTAAAGGACAGTTGGATGTTTGAATCAGGTAAGAGACAATCAGTGAAAACATGATGGAACATGAATTGTAGTTGCCCATCTGAAGCGAATAATTGCAATATAGGTGGAAGCAAAGATTGACCGAAATTTTTGACTACTGCAAAAGGAAAAAAAAGTCTTGTGCAATGGCATTGTGTGTTTGCGTGTGCGTGAGTGAGGGGACAGGGGACTGAGCGCGGAAGATAAGGATAAAGATCTTTATGCTTTGCCTCCACTAAGTTGTTAGACAAAAGCATATTTTTGATTGTGATCGTGGGATATGTTTTCATTAAAAAAAATTGAAATTGTAAGCTCCCCAGTAGTGCTTTAGTCATTTTGAAAATATGGTAGCTATATTGTCATGGTCCAGTAGGACAGGGAGAACAGTCTGTTCTGAACTGAGTTTTTTGCTGATCATGATCCAGCTGGTGTTGTGTGAAAAAGACATGAGAGTTATGATAATCAGTTGGAGTTTATTGACTATTCTTGCTCACTTTAAGACCAGACAGTGAGCATATGAAGCAATCAAGGTCTTGCTGTAGTTGCAAGTAAGTGAGTGCGATATGTATTCCAACTTGTGCTATATTTGGAGAAGCATTTCTGTAGAATTTGCTAGAGGCGCTTAGTGTTATTGACCCCACTTTGTTTCTGTTATGGGCTGGATTACACAACACTGAACAACAAAAGCAACTGCGGACATAATCTGTGTAATTCTTTCAAAGCCAGGCTTTGTGACTTGGGGCCCCAATTTTAACCCCCGCATCTGAAAAAATGGCTTGAGAAATTGTTGAAACTGGAACAGAGTTGTACACCTCCTCCTTACTCTGGACACTCTTCCTGGCCATGATTTTAGCTCCTCGATTTCAAGAAGCTTGACATACTCTATATCAACAGTCAGATGTCATAAGCATATTTAAATGTTGGTTCTGATGCTGTTCTTTAGATTATAGCATAACTTTACTTGGGCTGTGTAAAATGTGCAAAATGCCAACCATACCAGGAGACAAAAGAGGATCTAGGGCTGGATTAGAGCCTTGTTTGAGCCAATTAATCTTACTTGAAATTGAATGCACCATATCAGTGAAGGAACCTTTTTGTTAACCTGTACAATATAAAGTCAGAAGTCACACAATACCAGGTTGTGATCCAACAGGTTTATTTGGAATCATGCAAGTTTTCAGAGCACGGCCCCTTTATCAAGTGTTCTGATCATTTAAGTGAGCTGAAGAAACATTGCCTTGTTATGTCAGATTTGTCAGGTGCTGCACTACATAAACCAGCATAAGCACTACAAGGAGAAAGTTGTCTCCAGTTAAGAACAGTACTTACAGCCCACAGGGAATGAATTGCCCTTTGCATAACTCAAAATGTTTCATTCTGTTCACATCACCTTCTTTCGAATGAATACTGTCTTAAGGGACTGAAGTACAAATCAGTCAGATATGCACTAATTAATCCATCATTACGTGATTTTATTTCAGAATGTTCATGCCACACTAAGTAAAGTTGACAGAGCTTTGTTCTGCATCATTTGTTACCATAGGTGCAAAGTAAGTGGTGCATGTTCATTCCAGCCTGTTGCAGCATTAGATGAGCTAAACTTGGTGCTTTGGCAGCATCTGTTGATGTAAAATGTGTTGCGGTGTATGAGTGTTCTTGGAACGAGAATTCAAGGTGGTGGAATTGCAGGTATTGTTATAGTCATTGTCCTCAAATAAATGGGCAAAGATGTTTTCCCATTAGTCTTTGTCAGCCAGGCTTTTCCACTATTCTGAGATAACAAGGTGTGGAGCTGGATGAACACAGCAGGCCAAGCAGCATCAGAGGAGCAGGAAGGCTGACGTTTCCGGCCTAGACCCTTCTTCAGAAATCATTTCTGAAGAAGGATCTAGGCCTGAAACGTC
>JAHRHZ010000112.1:44313230-44377661 GCA_024137785.1 Ginglymostoma cirratum | reverse complement strand
CTGCTCCTCTGATGCTGCTTGGCCTGCTGTGTTCATCCAGCTCTACACCTTGTTAGCTTAGATTCTCCAGCATCCGCTGTTCCTACTACCTCTTTTCCACTATTCTCTTCTGTTGGCATTTTTGCTGAAGTATTATTTCACGAATTACATTTCTCAAAGTTTAGTCAAACAAGAAATTTTCAGCCTTGTCAAAAAAAAGACAACAAAGCTTGGTCAGAGGTGGAATGTAAGAAGAGAAAGCTGAAGTGGCAGATGTTTAGGAAAGGAGTAACGCAGAGCCTGACAGCTGAAGACAGACCTGTTAATGATCAAGTGAAGAAAGTAGGGTCTGCAGATGTAGTCTGAGTAGGATGGAGAAACAGGAAAGCTATCGGCAGGGTTTTCTCAACTTTGACCTTTGCTGTGTATCGTCTGTTTGTTTTATTGAATTGCCAGTTTCTCTCTGTGGCATATTGCTGTTGAACTGCAGCTGATCATAGAATCCCTACAGTGTGGAAACAGGCCATTCAGCCCAACAAGTCCACACTGCCCCTCCGAAGAGCATCCCACACAGATGCTTTCCTACCCTACCTATCCTTTCCCTGTAACCCTACATTTCCCAAAGCTAACCCACCGAATTTACAGACCCCTGAACACTATGGGCAATTTAGCATGGCCAATCCACCTAACCTGCACATCTTTGGACTATGGGAGGAAACTGGAGCACCTGGAGGAAACCCACGCAGACACAAGGAGAGTGTACAAATTCCACGCAGATAGTTGCCTGAGGGTGGAATTGAACCCAGGTCCCTGGTGCTGTGAGGCAGCAGTGCTAACCACTGAGCCACCGTGTCAATAAACTTATTGAGATTGAAGATTGGATAAAGACCCCACTGAAACTGGTGCCTCCGTGGATGGAGGAGTGGTGGAAATGCAGCACTTGTGAGTCGCTCCTGTATTTGTGGAACCTGGCTTAGTGTTTTTTTGCAATTAAACAGCAGATCCAGGAGAGGGTGAGTGTGGACAAGTACAGATTCTTGAAGGACTTGAGAGCAAAGTTCCTGCAGACTCTTTTTGAACAATCACACAGCTGTCTAAAAGTTCCTGTACAGGCATTGGGCAAGAGGTCATGCACTAGTGGTTGAGAGGGAGGAATTTAGGAGGCACAGAATAAGATTTGAAAGAAAACGTTGCTTCACAGTTTAGAATGTGGCAAGAAGAGAACCTTTGCTGGGGTCGCTTGGATTATTTGAACAAATGTGAACAAATTTTGCTTAAGCCAAAGTTAATATTTTGGGCACCTCATCATCTTGAAGACATCAAAGTAGAAAGTTATTTCGGATTGTGTTTCACAAAGTGGAGCAGTGAACTGACAGACTGTTATGCTCAAATTGTTTCCAGTGAAGGAGAGACTCGAGGTTTTGGCCTTTCTCTGTTCCAGTGGAAACTGTTCTCACAGGAGACTTGAAGTTTCAACAGTATGAAGGATGTTGATGAAAAAATATATAACACAAGCCTGCATCCTCTATTTTTTTTGAAGTCTGAGAAGGTTTACAGTAGTCACTGAGGGTGAGGAGTCAGGTTGTTAACTTTCATTAATGTCATATACTTGCCCACAAAATGTAGTTGAGGTTGAGATCATCAACCCTTCAAAGGGAAAATTGACCAAACATTTGAAGCAGAGGAAGATATAAAGTGATGAGGTAGTGGGTAGGACAGTGGATGTGGTTTTGAATTATTTTAATAAAGATCTGCATGGCCTCGTGCATTGCAATAAACTTGTGTAGTTCAATCAAACTTTGTCAGTCCGTCAGATTAAAACTAATCAACAGTTAGAGTTTTAAAAAAGTCAGGAAATGACTGACGGTTATTTCCTGTTGTTTTATTTTCTTATTTACAGACAGGCTGATATTCCTGAAGGGTACTAACTAAGAATCTGTCAATCCAGAGAAACTTGTAACAGGCTCTAACCAGAGAATGTGCACATTCGTGTTAATTTCCCCACACGAAGCATCTGAGCAGTGGTCATAAAGAGCCAAGTTGTTTAACAGTCTAACCATCAAATGTGATAACTAAAATAGAGCTGATGCTATTTGTTATACTCAGAGTGTGGATAACTCCTCTAATTCCCCTAATGCTAAGACTTACTTAGGTCTATAAAGGTAAAACAAAAGTGTCATTTATTGCATAAAGTCATCAGCTTCAGTATGATTTCTGAATCTTGCTGTCCTTGTTTATATAATATTTATAAAACTATAAGGTCAGTCAGCTTTTCAGTAACAAAGCCAAGCTTTCAGTATTCCATTTCAGTATCTGGAGGGCGGATATTAATTTCTGGGGGATGTATGTCTGGTTCAATCTTATTGCCATGGTAAATAGATAAAATGTTGAAGCACAGCTAAAAATATGAAGCTTTGTTGAACACTGAATCTGTTTCACAGAATTTGATCCTAGTTATGTCATGTCAGTGAAAGGACACGATGAAAAGATTGGATTGAAGGTCTTGGCAATTTTTGACATTTTCACTTCAGTTACTTTTCTTGGGTTTAATGGTCAATTTAAGAGCTAATCTTTTGTGGAGATTATTTTATTGATACTGCAATTTTAATATGAGTGTTGTGAAAGTAAACTGTCTCAGAACCGTGGAGTCATACTGTTGTGATGGCTATTTCAATGTGCCAGAATAGGCATATTGGACAAAACAGCCTTCTCTTTACAGATCCAGCAAAATTTATAGTGCAGAAAGAGGCCGTTTGTCAGATTGTATCCCTGTCAACTGACAATCCAGACTAATGTCATTTCCAGCTCTTCATCTGTAGGTGAATACACTTCAAGTACTATCTAAGTGCTTCATAGATGTCATGATGGCCCTGCGCCTAATAACTCAACTGGACTCCCCACATAAACACAGTGGCTACAAGAGCAGGTCAGAGGCTGGGAATATTGCAGTGAGTAACTCACCTCCTGACTCCTCAAAGCCTGTCCAGCATCTACAAGGCACAAGTCAGGAATGTGATGGAATACTCCCCACTTGCCTGGATTGGTGCAGCTCCAACAACACTCAAGTAGCTTGGCATCATGAAGGAGAAAGCAGCCCGTTTAATTGGCACCACATTCACAAACATCCCCTCCCTCCACCACTGCCACTGGTAATGATTGCAGTTAAGCTTCTAGTTAAACAGTTAAAAGTTAGTTATTGCTGGGGCTTCCTTAGAGATAAAGTTATTAACAAGAGCTTCGATACCAATATTAAAATAAGAACAGATATCAGAAAATGCTTATAGTCAGGATGTCACCACAAGTTTCTGGGGTTTTTGGGCTTGTTGCTGACATTCAGAAGCTACAGTGGTTTTGCCATTCAATATTTGATATTTCCTTCTAAAGGAAGATTTCCACAGTGTCGCAGATTTTGGGGGAGAGAAATTTCCGCACTTCTGGTTTTGTAGAATCAACTGTAATATTATAACTGAAAAACTGCTACTGTACAGCAGACCACTACCAGTTTCAAGATCTCTCTGGCTCTGGCTCTGGCTCAATCACTGTCTCACTCTCTCTTTGTTTCTCTCCTCCTTCCTCTTCTGGAGACTTTTTTATTTTCTGAAGTGTTCAAGGTAGCATCTCTCTTTCTTTCTGTGGACACGTCTGATTTTTAGTTAACAAGGTGTAGAGCTGGATGAACACAGCAGGCCAAGCAGCATCAGAGGAGCAGGAAAGCTGACGTTTCGGGCCTGGACCCTTCTTCAGAAATTTCTACACCTTGTTATCTCAGATTCTCCAGCATCTGCAGTTCCTGCTATCTCTGATTTTTAGTTGGTGAGTTAAGATGGCCGCTGCTTCTGTTTCAAATGAGTGAAGAGATTTTTGAGAATAACCTCACATGGACCAGGAGTGTACCATGAGGCAGGTAGAGAAATTAACCTGATAACAACACCAGTATCCAGATGGATTCTTTCTTGCTTGCTTTCTTTCTTTCCTTCTTCCAACCAAACAAATGATGACATATGGAACTATAAAGAGAGTAGTTGTTTTCCATTAATAGTGTGAAGGGTTTCTGTATTTCCCTAACATACTTTGGCATCCTTCATCTCTAACATCAACTGCAAACTGCAAGTTTCTGGGTTCTTACTTCCAGAGGTGTAAACTGTTAGAAATTATAGCTGTGATTCACTCCCGTTTCCCACTACCTGTCACCACATCCCAGCTGAGTAAAAATGAATCAATGAGACCATTCCTGCAATTCAGTTTTAAGTGTGTTTCCGGAGCTGTGTGTCCATAAGGGAGTGGGGACAGGGCTATAGCAGTCAGTGCTTTTTAACACATCATCCTTCCAATGGTTATTTTTTAAGTTAGATAACAGGACGGCCAACATTTCTCCACATGTACTGTTGCAATTCAGTTCGGCCTGTTGACATTTCAGGAAGAAATGCAAATAATCAATTAACCAATTGAGCTAGAAAATTACTTTTTAATTCCAAACCTTTCTTTAATTCTGGGCAACCTGTGTGAACTATATCTCTTTTTATTGGAATAACCGCAGATGTCATGTAAGGAAGGACATCTGAAATTTAATGATTCTCAAGCTTTTACTTTGAACATTATCCAGCCAGCACAAGCCACTACTTAATGGTAATTCTGTTAAGTCTGTCATCTTTACCAAGGCTTTTTAGACACTATATTTGCATTTAAACTTCAGTTTTTGAAACTAAAAAGCAAAGATTTTGAAACATGAGCTATGGCATAAAGCATGCCTGCCACTATCATTTCCCAACTCTCCTCAAACTCAGTGTTTATCTGTAAGTAGGCACTAATTGAGGAGGATTTTAAAATCAAATTTGTTCATGGGATATAGATATAGAAACCATTCAGCCCCTCAAGCCTGTTCCACCATTCAATCAGATCATGTCTCTTCTGTGGCCTAACTCCATATACCTGCCTTTGGCCCATATCACTTAATACCAGGGTTAGGGTCTTTTGTCCACCACGAATTGCCCTTGCTTCTGATGCTAAAGGCAGTCTGATGGTGAATCCATAATTTTGTTTAAATGTGAAATGATTTCACTTCCGTTTTGAGTTAATTGTAGTGGAAGAATGTGGGGAAAATTTGGAATAAAATTTAATAGTGAGAAGAAAGTTGCTTAATTATTAGTGAATGGAAAATAACATTATCTAAATGGCTTGTGTTTTGGATTTATTTGTCTACATTCAAATTGATGTCCCCAGTTTATCTTAAAATGTCAAAAGCCCTGTGTGCATTCTGGGTGAGCAGCTGGTGGTCCAACAAGCTGGGGATTGAATGTGCTTCATATCTCAATCCATATCTCAATAAAAAGTATGGTCTCCCTTACAGGAATGTGAGAAACTCAGGAGACAGTTCCCCCTGTTGCAGTTTTACAGCTCTTCGTTGCCTGTCCTTTGTGGAGAGGAGTAGCTGGTTTAGGGATAATTGAAGACTGGAATGCAGGATCTCTCTTTTGACATCATCTGCATGACTCTGTTTCTCGCCGCCATAATAAGGACATCCAAATGCAGTGAAACCAAATGTTGTCCTTTCTGTACGCAGGCTGTGATTTTCCACGGTAGCATGAATACTGTGCACCTGACATTTAATCATCTCCTGTCTTGTAGAGACCAGCATTTTACAGCATTGTCAAAAAGTTGTGGGCTAATCAGCAGAGAGAGCCGTGCTATGAATTGGGCTGAAATTATAAAGGCAGGGTCATATTTTCTCCAGTCGAGTATGGGAAATTGGCAGAAAATTGAGTGTCCCAAGACTTTGGTTTGAAATTGTCATGTTCAAGTCATTGGAATGAAGGGCAGCAAAATACAACACATGTTTTATTCCAAAGAACAGTGGATGAATGGGTGAACTGTGCAGTCATGTGACATTTTTATGCAAAGCTTTTCTCATGCAAAAATTCTGGGGGATAGTAAAAATTCTACTGCAACAAATTTTAAAATGAAAGGGAAACAAGCCATTGTTGGATACAGAGTAAGACTCTAAATCATAGATCAGCATTTGCAGCAGGCAGCATTATCCCATGGCTATGTTTTTACAAAGACATGTTAAATGTAAATGAATTGATCACCACTTAGTGTACAATTGTTTGTCATTTTTTTGAGCACTTATTTTTCATGTACCCTACATGACTTGGTAGTTACCAGGGAAATAAAACTGACATCATTGATTTTCAGTGGAATAAAACATTGTTTATATTGTGCATTTTTATCCGTGCTTCACAAACTTCCAGATATTCCAACAAGGCAATAACATAAAATCACTACAGAGATAGTAGGAACTGCCGATGCTGGAGAATCTGAGATAACACGGTGTAGAGCTGGATGAACACACCAGGCCCAGCAGCATCAGAGGAGCAGGAAAGCAAAATTACTCTTTCTTTTTTCTGTAATTATGACCAAAGGAAGTGTCCAAAGCTGGCGCTGGCTGGTTGTTTGGCAGTTTCAGTGATGTGTCACTGGTACATGGAGTTCCATCGTTAAAGTAGTTTACTTTGTGCAGTTAGAGGGGTAAGGAAATGTAGCGAGTGTGCATTCCAAATTAGCTGTATGGTATTTAAAATGTACGTTAAAAGAACCTTATATTCTGGTCCAAAAACAGAAATTGCTGGAAAAACTCACCAGGTCAGGCAGCAATAGTTCATTGAAAGTTGCTTCACAGGTAAACAGGATGGTGAAGAAGGTGTTTAGCACACTTGCCGTCATTGGTTGGAGCACTGAGCACAGGAGTCGAGACGTCATGTTGAGGTGGTACAGGACATTGGGGAGGCCACTTTTGGAGTACTGTGTACAGTTCTGGTCGCCCAGCCATAGGTAGGATATTATTAAGTTAACAAGGGCTCAGAAAAGCTTTACCGGAATGTTGCTAGGACTGGAGGGTTTGAGTTACAGGGGGAGACTGGATAGGCTGGGGTTTTTGTCCCTGGAGCATAAGAAGTTGAAGAGTGACCTTTGGAGGTTTATAAAATCATGAGGAGCATAGTTTATCGGCGAAGCAACTTTCAACAAACTAGGACAGGTGATTTCAAAACTAGGGAACATATTTTTAAGGTGGAGAAAGATTTAAAGGGGAACAAAAGCAAAGTTGCTGGAAAAGATCTGTAAGTCTGGCAGCAGCTGTGAAGGAAAAAAACAGAGTTAACGTTTCAGGTCCTTCCACCGGACCTGAAGCGTTAACTTTGTTTTTTCCTTCACAGATGCTGCCAGACTTACTGAGCTTTTCCAGCAACTTTGTTTTTGTCCCGGATTTACAGCATCCGCAGTTCTTTTAGTTTTTAGTTAAGATTTAAAGGGGACCTGAGGGGCAACCTTTTCACACAAAGGGTAGTTCGTTTGTGGAATGAACCATCAGAGGAAGTGGTAGATGCAGGTACAGTTACAACATTTCAAAGACATTTGGACCAGTACATGAACAGGAAAGGTTTAATGTGATATGGGCCAAATGCAGTCAAGTGGGACTGGCTTGGTTTGGGGAAACCTGGTCAGCATGGAGAAGTTGGACTGTAGGGTCTGTTTCTGTGCTGCATGACTCTATGATTCGATCTGTGGAGAGAAAGCAGAGTTAACGATTTGGCACCAGTGCCCCTTTTTTGGAACAGTTCTGAAGAAGGGTCATTGGACCCAAATGTTAACTCTGCTTTCTTTACGTAGCTGTTGCTAGACCTGTTGAGTTCATCTGGCAATTTCTGTTCTTGTTTCTGATTTCCAGCATCTGCAGTTCCTTGTGTTTTTTCATTCTGGTTGATCTGTTATGAAAAGCTAATTTGCAGTGTCCTGTATGACTACAGGATCTGACTAATCATGTACAAATAAAACTGATTATTCCATATGTGTTAGTATTTGCTTCTACCAAGATGTGGAGGTGCCGGTGTTGGACTGGGTTGGAGAAGGTCAGAAGTCACATGACACCAGGTTACAGTCCAACAGGTTTATTTGAAACCACAAGCTTTTGAAGCATTGCCCCGTAGTCAAGTGAAGTCTGACAAAGGGGCAGAGCACAGAAAGCTTGTGATTTCAAGTAAATTTTGGTGCTTTGCCCCTTCATCAGACTTCACTTGACTAAGGGGCAATGCTTCAAAAGCTTGTGGTTTCAAATAAACCTGTTGGACTGTAACCTGGTGTCATGTGATTTCTGATCTTTGCCTCTACCAGTTCATCCTTTCCCCAGTAAATGGAAACTTGCTAACCGATATCTTGGAGCAAATACTCACTATAATTGAATGCAGCAGTTGAAAGGGTATGTGTTGGATTTGCATACTTTCCTTACTTTAGACAGAAAGAGGTAATAAACTTGTCAGGCATTTTATTTTGAAAACATGTTGATTGGCATCATAAGCACAATTACCTCACCAATATCATGGTTTTCTTTTGCATTGAGTGATTGCAAATTACTTTGAGAACATGTAGAACTATTGTAAATCAATTACATTTCTGAAAAGCTTTTGAATAACTTTGCTGTTAATTTTAAGTGAAACTGAATTGTGAAATCATAAGGCTTTGGAAATAAAATAGTAGTTTCTATTGTACTGAATGTTTATTCTAAGAGAGGACATTGTGGTGTCACTCAGGTTATGGTTCTTGCAGTGCACATTTTGGCATGGTTTTTACAACGGTCATATCAGACTTTTGGCTAAGAGTAAATTGAAGATTCCTTTTGCTGTGATTATGTTAGTGTGCACTTCTGACTGTGTATTGTTCTGACTGTGTATGTGTTCTGACTTTGATCATGGGAGAGATGTAGAGCCAATCAAGCACCATTACTCCATTCAATCCTCAAAATGGTCAAACTATTTCCTTCTTTACTGTTATCCAGAACAAAAGAAACTTTTAGCAAGTTTCTGTAATAAATTCAAAAATAGCTTGTTTATTCAGAATAAAACTTATTCTTGAAGCAAGTGGCAAAACTAGCTAACAACTAAGCTGTATTCCACAACTAAACTGTATCAACTTAATCCCATACAAGCACCTTGATGTAGAGTCATACCGCAGACACACAGACCCTTTGGTTCAACCAGTCCATGCCGAACATAATCCCAAACTAAACTAGTCCAACTTGCCTGCTACTGGCCCATATCCCTGCAAACCTTTGCTATTCATATATCCATCCAAATGTCTTTTAAACATTGAAGTTGTACCCTCATCCACAACTTCCTCAGGAAGTTCATTGCACACACGAACCACCCTCTGTGTAAAAAGAAATGTTTCATGTCTTTTTTAAATCTCTCTCATCTCACCTTAAAAATGAGCCTCCTAGTTTTGAAAATCTCCATCTTACAGTTGATGGTCATTGTTTTCTCATTATCCATACCTCCCATTATTTTATAAACTGCTATCAGGTCACCTCTCAACCTCCTATGTTCCAGTGAAAAAATGTCCCAGTCTATCCAGCCTTAACACAAATCTTCCACACCCAGCAACATCCTGGTCAATCTCTTCTGAACCCTCTCCAGCTTAATAATATCCTTCTTGTAACTGGGCGACCAGAACTTGACACAGTATTCCAGAAGAGGCCTCACTGATGCTCTGTACAACCTCAACATAATGTCCCAACTCCTCTATTCAAGGGATTGAGCGACGAAGGCAAGCATGCCAAATGCCTTTTTAACCATCCCATCTCTTTATGATGCCATCTTTAAAGAATTATGTACCTGCACCCTTAGGTCCAAACACAATATGGATTTGCAGAAATAACAAGTTTTTTTTTTGAAAATAACAAAAGGAGCTCAGAGTCCAAACACAAAGGGCAAAAAGGGATTTCTTCTCATGATCCCCAGAGTATCCAATTGACAACATGGAAACACTGACCTCAAAAGTGTGATGTAAAAGTTCAGCCCAGACTTCAGTTCAAATGGAAAGTCTTTTAGACTCGTATCTTTGATTAGAAGTACCAGTTCAGCTTTCAGGGTTTATAAAGTAGACAGAGATACTGATATTCAGAATCTTTCTCCGGTTCCCAAATGTACTGAAATGAGAATGAGTTGTTCAGATTATCTTGCTGTATGTTTTCCTATTACTTCCTTCAGGTGAAAGAGACATTTGCCGACTGCGTACTTTGAAGGTCATTTCTTCTTCTCCTGGCACAGCCAGATGTCCTGAACTAACAGGAACCAACTCCAGAAGAATGTTGAAAGTCAACCTTCAGCATGTAGGCCCAATCTCTTCCTAAACAAGTTTGTCCAGAAATTAAAGTTTTACATGTCAAGTAACTCTGGAAAGGAGACTTTTCAGTAATTGACAGGTGAATCACAGCCCTCATGACTATCGAACTGTTCCAAGAAATTGCTTTACCCCTCAAAATCTTTGTAAATTCTTTTTAATTAAGAATGTCTAAACATTTCCATCTTTCTTTCTTCATGGGCCTTAACTATAAATGAGTATTCCCAGAACCTTCAGCTATGTTTATGGATTCTCTTGGAGTAATTAGTAAAAGAATACAACTCCTTCTGAGCAGTTGCTTACTGCAGAATCAGCACCATTTCCAGAGGGAGAGTAGGTTCTTGAGTACACTACGTGAACAGAAGTGAATTCAACCTGATGCCTGAGAAACAATAGTAAATTTAACCATTTGTTTTCATTATAGTGTAAAAGATAATTTCTTAGTAAGATCTGTTTATAGTCATATCAGTACAATTCCTAAGGCAATGATGACAAAGTTTTCAAAAAGATAACAGTAATCTTTCAGTATCCAAAATCACTTTGTTTAGTCAAATGTGGTAGCTATGATTGTGATAGGGATGTTCAAAAATGGCTGAGAAAATTGATGATGTTCGACGTGGTAATACAGATCACCGGGAACAGTAACATGGCAAGTGGTAGTACATTGTGGGCAATGAATCTGACTTTATTCTTTCATGGGACGTGGACACTGTTGGCCAGGCCACAATTTGTTGCCCATTCCCAATTACTGTTGAAAATGGAGGTTAGCCATTTCCTTGAATAGCTGCAGTGACTGTAGGTATGTTCCAATGCTGCTTCAAAGGGCATTCTAAGTGATAGGGAAAGAATGGCATTGCAGATGCAAATCCAGATAGTGTGTAGCTAAGGGGGAGGTTACAGGTGATGGGTGTCAAATTTGCTAACAAAGGAGAACGATACAAAACATGTATGTCCTTCCGTTCTTTATATTAGATGCAGCTGCTTTATACATTTCATTGTGATGCTGATCTTCAAATCATGATGTGATTAAGTCTGCAAAACAAAACTTTTGTAAAATTATGTCCTGATAGGTATCATTGATATGGTACTGACATTCCGTTCTGAAAGTAACATTTTAAGTTTAGGATTCTGTACATTTTTTGATTCAGCTTAAACAGAGCCCAATATTGTTCAATTGTTATGATGTGTTAATTTGTTTTATTTACTACTTACCACTCTTCTGTTTAAAAGGACTAATTTTAAAAACGGACAGCTTTTCATTGCTCAGGTTCTGTGTTGAGAGGTCAGCATTTAATTACGGAGTTTAACTTAGCAAATGGTACACTATGGGCAAGTCCATATTTGATGAGCCAATTTACCAACATAATACTGACACCAACCAACGCAACTCAAAGGTTTGACTAAATTCTTCCCAACAAACTGTTGAATGGGAAGGTTTGGTTTGATTTCTTGATGTGCTCAAGAAACAAAATCTATCCATTGCTTCAGTGCCTGTAATGCAGGAATGGTTTCCCAGTTAGCTGCTGGATTTGCTTGTCTGATTCTCTGCTACATGATTGGTCACATTTCCATGTTTTTAACTATTATTTATATTGTATATCAATTCAGCCTTTGGGCTGCCAGAATACTTTCTTGAATAAAGTACCTTTAATTAAGTGTTTCCTGCCTTTTCTGGAAGCTGGAAACATGTAACAGCCGTCAATAACTGGGAGAGTTGCCCTCATTATGCTCATGTCAAAGTTAAGCACCAGTGCTATAAAGAGGGACTACAGTTTTCCACAGGTATGAACAACTAGACATTAACTAATATGTATCTCCTATACTTTTCCATCCATGTTAGTCCCAAACAATAGATTATATTGTTTACAAATTTGTGATCTTTTTGTTAGTTCTCACTTCTAAATCTTCAGATTGCTCAGTTGTTGATTGCCTAACTTATGCCATCCTTCCTTGTTGGTCACCATACAGCAAGTTGCTACCAACTAGGACATCACACCTGGGTCCACGTTGCTGCTGTGCCAATAACCCTGGCATCATGCCACTGCCTTTGTTTGTGTGTGGCTGTGGAAGAGGACAGAATGGAATAAGTGGTTAAACCTGGAGTCTTTCTGCTGTTTGATGTTGTGTATTCAATACACAGTGCCTGATTTCGGAGAAACTCAACCTACTGGTACGGAATACAGGCAAATACAGAAGCATCAGAATGGAAACCAGTGCTCCTGAAAAAGATGTGAAAATTGGAGAGGAATTTTGAGCAGGGCTGGTGTCCTTCCTCTTTACTGCACATAAACTCAGGTCATCTGGGTAAGAGCTTCTTGTGCTCAATGTAGAAATGTAGAAAACAGGAGCAGGAGGAGGCCACTTGGCCCTTCAAGCCTGCACCACCACTCATTATGATCATAGCAGATCATCCAATTCAATAGCCTGTTCCTGCTCTCCCTCATGCTTTGATCCGTTTAGACCCGAGTGCTATATCCAACTTCTCTTTGAAATTGGTTTGGCCTCATGGTAACAAATTCCACGGCTCACCACTATCCAGGTAAAGAAACATCTCATCTCAGTCCTAAATGGTTTACTCCTTATCTTTTCAACTGAGAGGCCCGGTTCTGGATTCCCTGGTCATCAGCAATATTCTTTCTGCATTTACCCTGTCTAATGCTGTTAGAATTTTACAGTTTCAATAAGATCCAGCCCCCCATTCTTCTAAATTCCAGTGAATATGAACCTAATCAATTTCTTCATATATCAGTCCCACCACCCCAGGAATCAATCTGTTAAACCTTCGCTGCACTCCATTGATAGCTAGAACAACCTTCCTCAGCTATGGAGACCAAAACTGCACAGAATATTCCAGGTGCAGTCTCTCCAAGGCCCTGTATAATTGTGGCAAGGCCAGCATAGCATTTACCTTCTTCACCACCTGCATGTTTACTCAGTGACTGGTGTTCAAGATATCCAGGCCTCTTTGCACATTCTCCTCTCAATTTATTGCCATTCAGATTATCCAGCTTCCTGTATTTTTGCTCCCAGAGTGAATACTGTCACATTTATCTACATTGTACTGCATCTGCCATGTATCTGCACATCCATTCAGCTTGTCACATACATAGAAGCCTCTCTGCATCCACCTGTCAACTCACACTTGTGCCCAGCTTTGTGCCACCTTAAAATTTGAAGATATTACATTTAGTTCCCTCATCTAAATTATTAATGGATATAATGTGAACAGCTGGGGTCCAAACCCTGATCTTTTGGTACCATCTGATCCCACAAATCCCTTCATGCCATTTGGAAGAAGACCTGTTTATTTCTATTCTTGCATATCCTGTCTGCCAGCCAGTTTTCTGTCTATGTATTATATTACTCTCAATTTCATGTGTTTTAATTTTATGTCTTAGCTAATCTCTTATGTAGGACTTTTTTGAAAGCTTTCTGAAAGTCTAAATCAACCACATGCACTGGTTCCCATTCATCACCTCTGAGTTAGATCTTCTAAAAATTCCAGTAGATTTGTCAAGTATACTTTCCTTTTCGTAAACCTGTGCTGACTCTCATTCTTTTGAAAGTGCTCAGCTATTAAATATTTTATTATTGACTTCAGCACTTTTCCCATTACCATCCTCAGGCTGACTGGTCTATCACTCCTAGTGTCCTCTCAGCCTCCCTTTTTAAATAGAGGGGTGACATTAGCGACCTTTAAATCTGTAGGAGATGCTCCAGAGTCTATAGAAAGTGACCATAAGTGCGTCCAAGATTTGAAGGGCTACGTCCTTCAGTGCTCTGGGATGTAGATTTTAATCAATTGTAGCCAACTTGCACCTCATACCATCATAAATACCTGTCTTTAGATTCAGTACCCATGTCTTAGAATTAATTGCCTCATTCTTCATCTTGATGAGGAACTCTGTCATATTATGGTCACTCATCCCCAAAGGGTCCTGCTCAGCCAGATTACCAATGATTCCTTTCTCATTACACAATACCAAATTGAAAATACCTGTTCTGTAGTTCCCCAATGTTTTGGTCCAGAAAACTATCCCATATACACTCCAGGGATTCCTTCAGTATGGTATTGCGACTAGTTTGATTCACCCAATCTATTTGCAGATTAAAATCACCCATAATTACAGTGATTCCTGTATTGTGTGTGTCTCTAATTTCCTGTTGGCTATTTCCAACATCTCCCCTGAAATCTAGCTGAAAATATTTATGTCAGCTGTTGATATTACTGTTTAAACAGTGAAGAGCGTGCCTTTGAATAAAGAGAGAGAGATTTGAATCTAAGAGTGACCAACCATGTAAAAATAGTCTATCATTCTGAATGTAGAACAGTAAGCAGTAAGGGTCATTCCCAGTGTTAGTCGTAAATTTGCTTATCCATTGCTGATCTGTATCTCAAAGCCTGTTCCCCAGCTTTGCTTCAAACATTCGGTACCCTCACTTCACTACAAAACAAAGGTCAATCTTAATTTTACAAATTTAATTCAATTCAATATTCACAGCTTTTTGTAAGCATAATTCAACATCTTTCTCATTGTAAGATTACACTCCCCCAGTCTGAGGAGCTGCTTCTGTCTGTTAGTTTTTACCAAACCCTTTCTGTCATACTAAACTATTAAGTTAGCTCACCCCTCAACTTTATAAACTCCGGAGAATGCAACTCAGCTTTACACATTTTGGCCTTGGTGATATCACTGTGGTAAATCACTCGAGTCAAGGAACAGCCTAACATTGTCTTACAGAATCATACCTTACAGACAATGTCCCAGACACCACCATCACCATCCCTGGATATGTCCTGTCCCACAGGCAGCACAGACCCAGCAGAGGGGGTGGCACAGTGTTATATAGTCAGGACGGAGCAAAAATAAAGTTGCTGGAAAAGCTCAGCATGTGAAGGAGAAAATAGAGTTAATGTTTCAGGTCCAGTGACCCTTCCTCAGAACTGGGTCAGGACATAGTCAGGACAGAGTTGCCCTGGGAGTCCTCAACATTGACTGCGGACTTAACAAAGTGTCATGGCTTCAGATTAAACAAAGACAAGGAAACGTCCTGCTGGTTACCACATACCGTTCTCCCTTGGCGGATGAATCAGTACTTCTCCATGTTAAACAACACTTGGAGGAAGCACTGAGGATGGCATGGGCAGAGAATATACTCTGGTGTACTTTTAAAATGTACTCATTTCAATGTCTACCATCAAGAGTGGCTTGGCAGCAGCCCTACTGATTAATGTGGTCAGGTCCTATAGGACATAGCTGCTAGACAGGGTCTGCAGTAAGTAGTGAGGGAGCCACCAAGCGGGAAGAACATACCTGACCCCATCTTTAGCAGTTGTATCTGTCCATGACAGTATCTGTTAGATTGACCATTGCACAGTCCTTTGTGGAGACGAAGTCCTGCCTTTGCATTGAGAATAACCTCCATTGTGTTGTGTGGCACTATCACTGTGCTAAATTGGACAGACTTTGCACAGATCTTCATCAAGATTGGGCGTCCATGAGACACTGTGGGCCATCAACAGCATCAGAATTGCACGCCAGCACAATCTGTAATGTCATGGCCCGGCATATCCCCCATTCAACCATTATCATCAAGCCAGCGGATCAACCCTGGTTCAATGGAGAGTGCAGGACGGCATGCCAGGAGCAGCACCAGACATACCTAAAAATGAGATGTCACCCTGGTCAAGCTGTCTCAAAATCCTGGAATTTCCTCCCTCAGGGCAGTGTAGGTCTGCCTACAGCACATGAACTGCAGCAGTTCAAGAAGGCAGCTCATCACCACCATCTCCAGGGCAACTGGGGATGGAGAATAAATGCAGGTCAGCCAGGGACACCCACATTCCACAAATTAATTAGAAAAAAATCTGTACTATACTCTATCCTCAGCCAATATTTGCAAGGTTTTGTACAAATGGAACACATGTTCCCTATGTATTCATTCAGCTCTTTTAAATAAGGACCAGAATTTCATTAACATTCCTTATTACATTTTGTAGCTATGCATTGGCTTTCAGTAATTTGTAGACCCTGATAACAGAATCCTTTTTCTCCTCCATAACTCCTAGACTCTTTATGGGAGCAAAGTTCAATTTGTCTTTCACCTGCAAAATGGGTAACTGTGCACCTTTCACATTGAATTCCTTTTGCCAGATTCTCCCCACTGTCTAAATTTGACTGTGCCATTATGTAGCTTTCTTCCATCTACGTAATATCCTGTGAGTTCTGATTTAATATGATGTGATTCCCTCATCCAAAGCATTGAAATTTATGGTGAAAAACTGAGAAAAGTACAAATCCCTAAGGGGTGCTGCTGGTCACATTCTATCCGAGTCCATTAATTTTATCCTTAATCCGTCTTCTCCCAAGCAATCAACAATTCAAATCACAAACAGCATCCATATTTTTTTCAAAAGGAAATTATATATTTGTTTGATTAAGTAATTTGAACATCATGGGGGAACACAAAGGAGTGGAATTTAGTGGGTGTTGTTAAGAATAACAATGAGAGGAATTTTTAAAAAAATGAAAGAACTGCGGATGCTGTAAATCAGGAACAAAAACAGAAGTTGCTGGAAAAGCTCAGGAGGTCTGGCAGCATCTGTGAAGAGAAATCAGAGCTAACATTTCAAATCCATTCTGAGGAATAGTCACCAGACCTGAAATGTTAACTCTGATTTTTCTTCACAGATGCTGCCAGACCGAGTGAAACAAACCCAATAGTTGTCTTCTGCACTGTCATCGTCAGTGATTCCATAATGTGAAAATTGGTCTAATTTGAATTCTTGGCCAGTTTCTCACATTTATATGAAATTATTGAATAACAGAATTACAGACTGAAGACAGCATTTGTTGTTATTGATTGTGTTAGTGATACCAGAGAGTGAAATAATTCATATTTAATTATCATTTAACATATAAAAGGTTTCAACCTTTCACACGTTGAATTATTTTAACTTGCAATAACTTTAAATTGTCATTTTATTCCTGGATTTTCTCGAAGGATTCATTTTTGCAAAGTCAGAAGTTCTTCTTGTGGAACCAGTGAAGTAAGCGACAAAGTTTCAAATTAGATGATCAGTAAATTCCAGATAGCAGAAATAACTAAATGAAATTGTGAATGCGGGTGTTGTTTATTCATTCAGAAGGAAAATTAATAGCTCCCTTATTTGGGGTAAGGCACCAAGAGCGTAAAGTGGGATTTTTGTAGATGTTGTCAGCTGAAATCCTCTCAATTTGCAGAAAACAAATGGTAAATGAGTTAAAGGTCAAGGTCAATACACAGGTCACAAGCAAGATTGGAAAGATTTAGAAAAGAGTGCTTAAATCCGAAGGAGATCTGCGGATGATAAACGTGAGCACGATGGGTTTGTAGGTTGTGCAAAGTTAAGTTCGTCTTGGAACTAGGTTAATTTGAGCAGAATGCTGTAAGTGTATTTTGTTCGTGCCAATGGCAGGTGGAAGCAGAGCTTGATTTTAAGTTCTATTATTAAGAAAAATATATGCTTTTCTGAACCAAATGATTTGTTGATCCACTGACAATAAATCCAAGTGCAAATCAACTTTCATACCTTTATCTGATGAAATCTCTAAAGCTTCTGTAACTTTCTGGTATTCAGCTGTGCTCATAAAAGTTAATCCTCTCAAGTCCATTTTGAGTTTGACTACATGCAGCAAAATGTTGTTGAGAATTGCAACGTTTTTGTGTAAGTTTCTGTCCTGTCAAGTTGTTACCTTCTCGATTACAGCCTAACAGTTGGAGAACTGCACAAAATTTTCTATTTTTGTCTGAATTTTGTATTCATGACAAACTGATTCTGGTTTTTGTTGGCATTGGCATAGAACAAAATAAATTCTGAATAATTAGTTGTTTCAATACATGTGTCAGTCCCAGTAATAATCCTTGTAATTTAATCCTTTAAGAATAAGAACTGCATTTATGTAGCACTTTCAGGACATCGCAAAGTATTTCTCAGTGAATTTAGCATTTTAAGTATTATAATATTTTAGTTATGTTAAATATTCTAAATTTAGTTCTATAAAATCTTGGCATTTCTTTGTTTTATAGATCAATTTTAATTTTAAAGTCAGCTTAAATTAGGCTCTTAATATATGGGTTTTATCTTCCATTGGCTTTCTGCCAATTTGAAATCATAGACTGTAGCTTCTTGCCAGGGTGCATACCTTTATGACAACATTGTCAGGATTCCTGGTTAATAACCTGTACTCCAACACAAATTATATGCCACATTTTATGCAGATCAGTTTTTTTTAAGTTGAAGTCTTTTTCTCTTTGTGAATTGTTAAACACCAGAGGCTAGAGGCCAGTCAGACAGAATCCAAATCTGTTTTCCAGTCAGTTTTATTTCAATTTGCACAACTCAAAGCTAACACACTGATTACTTGTTCCTCAGTTCTCATCCAGTCATCTCTTCATTAGCATAAATCTATTACCTTTTATCCCAGTCTCATTTGGTGTTAGGCATCCCTTCCAAATTCTACTGGATTGGAACATGCTTAACTCCCTTGTCCTGTCAATGCAAACACCTGCTATATTTTGTAATAGCTAATTAATAAAAATTGATACCAGTTTGAAGCCAGTACTTAATGCATTTTGAACGTGAGGATTCTGTAACTATTACTCATGGAAATAGTGCCGAAGTCTCAGTGAGGTTGAGTTCTTGCAACTTGTCCTTAAACAAGGCTTTGAGAAGAGAGCTACAATCAGTTGTAGCAGCTTGTAACTTATCCACAGGCATGGACTTGCTTTCCTCTAACAGTAAAGCCAGGTATTTGATAAGGATTTGATGATGTGAAAGGATGCATGCTTGCTTGAGCAACCTTCAAAGGTTGCAGGTTCTTTTTCTGTGATTATTGTGTGCAGTTTTCATAGATCATAGAATCCCCACAGTGGGGGGACAGGCCCTTCAGCCCAACAAGTCCACACTGAACCTCAGAGCATCCCACCCAGATCCATTCCCCTATAACCCACCTAATCGACACATCCCTGAGCACTACAGGCAAATTAGCATGGCGAATCCACCTAGCCTGCATTTGGACTGTGGGAGGAAACCCGGAGCACTTGGACGAAACCCATGCAGACACAACGTGCAAACTCAACACACAGTCGCCCGAGGCTGGAATTGAACCCGGGTCCCTGGTGCTGTGAGGCATCAGAGCTAACCACTGAGCCACCGTGCTGCATTTTTTGGTCTATTATATGTAGTTTTGTTCTCTTAATCTGAGGAAGCACGTTCTGGCTACAGAAGGACTGCAACCTGACTGATTCCTGGGATGGCAGGACTGATGTTTGAAGAGAGACTGGATCATTGATTAAGATTATATTGACTAGAATTTAAGAATCATAGAATCCTTACAGTGAGGAAACAGGCCCTTCAGCCCAACAAGTCCACACCGAACCTCAGGGCATCCTATCCAGACCCAGACCCATCCCCCAATAACTCACCAAATCTACACTTCCCTGTGGTAACCACTGTGCCGCATTAGAATAATTGGGTGGGACTTCATGGAAACCTACAAAATTAAGTCTATAAGACCATGAGAAATGGGAACAGGTGCACTCTGTTTGGCTCCTTGAACCAGCTCTGCCATTCAATACAACCATAGCTGATCCGATATTCCTCATGTTCACTTTCTTGTCATTTTCCTGTAACCTTTGATTCCCTGACTCATCAAGAATCTATCTATCTTGGTCTTAATTATCACAAGGACTCTGCCTCAACAGCTCTCTGTGGCAAGGAGATCCAAAGACATTCAACCCTCTGAGAGAAGAAATTCCTCCTCATCACAGTCTTAAATTGATGCCCCTTTACTCTGCCCTTTGGTTCTACTCTCTCCCATGAGGGGAAACATCCTTTCAACATTTACCCTGGCAAGCCTCTTGAGAAAAACCAAAAGAACCGTGGATGCTGTCAGTCAGAAACAAAAGTGGAAGTTGCTGGAGAAGCTTAGCGGGTCTGGCAGCAACTGTGGGAGAGATCAGAGTTAACGTTTCGGGATCCTTCCTCAGGTCAGTTACCTGATGTTACCTGGGGATCAAGGGTTATGAGGAGAAAGCGGGAGAATAAGGTTGAGGAACTTATCAACCATGATTGAATGGCGGAGCAGACTCGATGGGCTGAATGGCCTAATTTCTGCTTCTATGTCTTATGGCTTTATGGTCTTATGAGCCAGGAGACCTCCCTTAAGACATGTATAATTGAAGACAACAATTACCACCTTCTCAGTGTTCAACTCAGTACTTATAGTATAAATTTTCATTTTTGGTGTCCAAGTGTGGAACTATCAATATTGTGAGTACCACAGAGGAAAATCTACTGCAGTATAATGTCACCTATGTCATACATGACTGTGATCATTGCTGAATTATCCAGTTAAGTTATATGTGTAGAATAGTTTAAAGTGCATGAGTTGCTTTTTCTCACCTGTGTGTTTCCTTTCTGAGTGGGGTTCTGGGGGCAGTCTATTGTGTGGAAATGTGCACTGTCCTTCAGCTGGAGTCTGTGAGGTGCAGCATTGATTAGGACAGCTCTCTGGAACTGAACAGGGCAATATCAAACCAGGGATTCTTTGTGTCTTCCTGTGGCGAGAGGGCATTGAGAATGTTTGCTTTTTGACATGTTTTAGGAGTGTGCTAGCTGAGTATAGAAGGGGACTTCAGTATTTATTTTTTAAATTCATTTGGGGAATGTGGCTGTTGTTGGCTGGGTCAATATTTATTGCCATCTCCTAACTGCCCTTGAGAGGGTGGCTTGCTTAAAATGCCTCCCTGAACTACTGCAGTTCATTTGATGCAAGAACATCCAAGATGCTATTTTGATGGAAGTTCCAGCATATTGACCCAACAGCATGTGGAATATTGTGAGCAGTTTTGGGCCTCATATTTAAGGAAGGATATGCTGTTATTGGATGAGATCCAGAAGAGATTTACGATAATGATCCTGGGGATGAAGGCCTTATCATATGAGGAGCATGTGAGGACCCTTGGTCTGTACTTGATGGGTTGGGGAACCTGTTTGAAACTTAGTAATTAAAACAGAATACTGAGAGGGCTGGATAGAGCGGACATGGAGAAGATGTTTCCACTAGTTGGAGAGACCAGGACCTAAGGAAACAGCCTCAGAGTGAAGGGAGAACCCTTTAGAACTGAGATGAGGAGGAATTCCTTCAGCCAGAAGGTGCGGGGTTGGGGGGGGGTGGTGCGGGTGGAGGGTGTTGTTCGGAGCAAGGGTTGGAAGGCAGGAAAATGGGGTTGAGAAACATATCAGCCATGAGAACATAGTGGAGCCAACTTGTTTGGCAGATGGCCTAATTTTGCTCCTATATCTCTCAGTCTAATATATTTCTAAGTCAGGTTGATGAGGGTCTGGAGAAGGATTTGTGAGTGGTGGTTTTGCCATGTCTTTACTGCAGTTGGCCTGCTAGATGGTAGTGTTCATGGGTTTGAAAGGTTCTATCTAAGTAGCCTTTGTGAATTTCTGCATCGCACATTTGAGAAGGCACACACTGCTGTTGCTGTGCATAAGGAGTGGAAGGAGTGAATGTTTGTGGATATGGTGCCAGTCAAGCAGGCTACTTTGTCTTGCAGGGTGTCAGGATTCTAGAATGTTGTTATAGCTGAACTCAACTGGGCAAGTGGGGAATATTCCATCATACTCTTGACTAGTGCCTTGTATTTGGTAGACAGGTTCTGGGGAGTCAGGAGTTGAGTTACTGCTGTAGGATTCCTCGCCTCTGACCTCTTCTTGTGGCCATGTATTTCTATGACTACTCCTGTTGAGTTTCCAATCTACAGTACCTGCAGGATGTTAGTCTTATGGGACTCAGAGATGGTAATGCCATTGAATGTCAAGGGGTAATGATCAGATTCACTCTTGTTGGATAATGTTATTGTCTGGCGTTTGTGCAGTGTGAATGTTACTTGCCCCTTGTCAGGAGATGATCTATCCTAGCACAATACACGGGGCAACTTGAGGTGCATTGGTAGTGTCTGTCCGTCTGAGATAGGAGGACTGGGTTCATGTTTAAGTTACACCTGCTGTCAAGGTGTGTGCTAACATTTCTGATCAGGTTGTTTCGAACATATTTGCACTGGGGAACTCATCCATCCTGGAACTTACATATCTAACCTCCAATAACCATAACCATCTTTCATTGACCGAGGTATGACTCTAACCACAAAAGGTTGACCCTTACCCCTCAATACCCAGTGATTGGGTTTTACTAGAGTTCCTTGACGTGACTCTCCATCAAATGCAGCCTAGATGTCGTGCACTGTCACTGTCACCTCACCCCTAGTGTCTTCTTTTTTGTCCATATTTGAACCAAATCTGTTCTGAAACAGATACTCGGTGGCTCTGACTGCCAATCAGCAAGCTGTTACTGAGAAGGTGCTGCTTGATAGCACTGTTACTGACACCTTCCATCACTTTACTGATGATCGAGAGTAGACTGATGGGGCGGTAATTGGCCGGGTTGGATTTGTCCTGCTTTTTGTGAACAGGCCATACCTGGGCAATTTTCCAACTTCCTGGTCATTGTCTGTGTTGTAGCTGTTTCAAAGCATCTTGGCTGGGGGTATGGCTAGTTTTAGAGACAGTGGGGTGTTGTCAGGGTCCATAGCCTTTATAGTATCCAGTACCTTCTACTATTTCTTGATATTGTGCTGAATTGGTAGAATTGGCTTAGGACTGGCATCTCTGATGCTGGGAACATCTGGAAGAGGCTGTGACTGATTATACGCTAGGCTCCCCTTGCTGAAGATTGTTGCAAGTGCTTCATCTTTATCTTGTGCATTGAGGTGTCGTGCTCCCCCATGATTGAGAATGGGGATATTTGTGGAGCTGCCTCCTCCAGTGAGATGGTAATTGTCCCTCATGGAGTATTATGTTGTGGGCTGACTGGATCTACTCTATACTTGCACTATTGATCTGTCTAGTCCGGAACAGGTCAAAGGTGTTGAAACCTATTTCTGATCGCATGAAAGCATCAATTTGCCTTACTGTTACTCAGTGCATAGTGCAGATCGAAATGGAAAATTTTGTTTTACTTCTTTGGGAGTGTCTCTCTGTATTGCGGAATGTTTTAGTGGTTCATGGACTCATTATATTGAATGTCATTGACTGACTATGTGTTCAGATTCAGCATAAGCTCAATTGAAAGGAATAAGGTTCAGAGCCATGTATAGTGGTAATCATTGTTCTGGAACACAATTGTCACAAGCTGCATACTTGTCAGATTTTCGTGACTGAAATGCATGAATTCATGCAATAATAGCTGATGTGTCACCAGGGTTCTTGATGGTCTTTGTAATTAAGCCTGTCTAAACAAAGTAACTTGTCTCCTTTGCTATCATGCTATGTAAGAGATGCGCCATAAATGGCGGTTTGAACTCAATTATTACTAATTACTTAGGCTCTTAGATTCATCAGCTTTTGTGAATAAGACTTTAGTTACAGTGCCTCTTAGGGGCTGTCTATAACAATTGTGTATTTGACTGCCTGATTATTTTGGAATAGTAGAAATAAGGATTCAAGGTCTAGTGGTGCAGTGTAGTGGCCTTTCCCCTGGACCAGAAGGTCCATGTTCAAGTGATGGTCACTGAGGTGTGTCATGGCCTGTCCCAACAATTTGACAATTCTGTTTTAGGATGGAATGATTTGTAGGAGGATACTACCCCAACTACAAGTCTCCAGTGGTTGGTCCCGTAACATGTGATAGCAAGATTCAGCAAAATTGCAGGAAACAAACTGAAAGGTAATGGAACTAAGCTGGATGTTGAAGCTGTGTTTGAGGCTGATCGGTGGAATGTAAAATGGAGATGTCGGAAAGTAAGGGAAGGAGAGACAGATAGATGATGGAATGAAGAGGAAGGAAAGAGGGGAGAAGAAAGGAACAAAGAAAGGAGAATGTGGCAAGGGACAGGAGAGAACTATGACTTGGAGAATGGATGTAAAAATTACTGCCAGGTAAGCAGAAGGAGGATGCTGTGAAAACAAGGTGGGGGGGTTTTCCAGGGAAGAAGTTTAAAAAGAAATCTACATACTAAATGCCAGTTTTTGTATACTCTGTTAGATAGGGGATGAGAGAAACAAATACTGGGAACTTCATTTCGAGATCTCTCAACTGGTTGCTGTAACTTTGGAAGATTGCTGCAAACCTTGAAGAGCTGGGACTACTGCTAAAGCAGTGACAGCTCATTGGGCGAACCTGCTGAGAGGTTCATTGACATCACTGTAATACCTCTGTTCCTCAGCATAATGTTGTTCAATGTGACTATAGTCAACAGCTAGATATGACAACATTCCACAAAGGTTGAATAACTGGTTTATTAATTTTCTGTTAATTACAATTATAGGATGTACATTTGAGTGATTGCTGGTTTAAAAAGATTCAGTGGCAGGGAACTGGATAATAGACTAGTAATTATTGGGAGATGTGGAGTTAAGTATGCTGCCTATAATCTGTGCTGTGATGTTATTTCTGTATGTACACCCATTTTCTGAGGATAAAAGTGTAAAAGGTCTGAGGAGAATTAAACAGAACAACAAAGAGACAGTGGGAAAGGAGTACTGGCTATGCCCGAGCTGGCTGATTAAAGCTGCAGTTGGCTTTGTTGCTTCTCTCATTGTCTGTCTGTGGCTTTGAATACCCTCCCCTCACCCCTGACCTCAGTTCTGGAATCCCATTCACACATTCTGTGGTCCCTGGACGTTCCTGTGGCTGTTGATTCTGTGATCTCCATTCCATTAAGAAATCATAGAGACTGTTATTACATTACAAGTAAAATACCTTACAATGGGTTTTATGGGCAGAGGTTAGGTTGGCTTGATGTAGAGATAGTGGCGAATGCATGAGTGTGTAAATTGTCCTTGTGAAAGCAGTGACAGCTGCTCATAGGAAGGTGAAATTGAGCCTCAGAATAATCACATTCTAAAGGTATTAAAAAAAGTTTTGCTTTCTGTACATGAACATTAATATTTAGAATAAAAGAACTAGAGTAATGTGAAGCGTTGAAGGGATGGCTTTTATTATTCACCGCAGATACAGGCATCCAGAATAGGTACATACTCATCAAAGGAGAAAGCTTGTTTAGGCTTTGGATTGAGGATGGTATCCTCTGGTGGGGGTGTATGTGAACAGAGCATGCAGCAGGGGGGCTAGTTAATTGAAAAATCCTCACTGACTCATTCTGACTGCAGTTGAATGGTCTTTTGTTTGACTTTTAATACCTTTTCTTCAGAGTTCTATTTAGAGGAGTCAGCATCTTGCAAAAGCCAAGGTCTGGAATTGACACTTTTCCCCCTGAGCCTCTGATCATGTTACGTAGAAAATGTGCAGTCTAAGAACATCCAAGCAGGCTTCAGGATTGTTGAGTCTGCTGCCAATGACATACTTTCCCTTTTACCTTCCAGAAGTAACTGAGCTGATATACAAGAGGGGTAAAGTTAGGAATTCGGAAAAAATGTTAGAAATTATCTTTGACTGCAGCTTCCTCCTAATGGCATGAGATTACAGCATTCTTGGTTCAGTGGTGAATTGTTATAATGTGAATGTCAGCCTTATACAGTTGTTCAGCACAAAACAGGTACCTTTATTCATTCACTAGGATGGGGGCTGGCTAGTTAGCATTTATTGCCCATCCCTAATTGCCCAGAGGGCAGTTAAGAATCAACGACATTGGGCCTGGAGTTACATGTAGGCCAGTTCAGGTAAGGATGGCAGTTTCCTTCCCTAAAGGACATTAGTGAACCAGATGGGGTTTTCCAACAATTGGCAATGGATTCATAGTCATTATTAGACATTTAATTCCAGATATTTATTGAAGTCAAATTCCACCATCTGCCGTGATGGGATTTGAACCTGGGTCCCCAGGACATTATCTGGGTCTCTGGATTAACAGTCCAGCGATAATACAACTAGACCATCGCTTCCCTATAGTACTTTGTTGCTCAAATGGTGGCACAGGCAGTCGTCTTTCAGTGTTGAAGACAAGAAATTTTCATTGTGAACAAAAAGTTGCAATCAACTTATCAGACCATAGGAGTGGTCTCTCATTAGAGAGGGACAACTGGTGGTGTTTTAACCGAAGGGTCACTATGCCTCAGGTGAGGAAGTTGAGAAGGAGAATCCTTCATGGTAACCTCAGCTACTGCAAGAATTGAACCCATGGTGCCACTCTGCATCTGGTTATCCAGTGGAGCTAAATGGACCCCTGATTGTGAACAAGAAACTGTACTAGCATTGTACAGTCATTCCTGGAATCTGCAGCACCAATGTTGGAAGTGGTACGGTGGTGATTTATGTACTTGGATTGATTTGAATTGCTATAAAATAGTTATCTGTTGGCTGCAATTAAGCTTCCAAATGGCGAAGAATGCTCAGGAAGTAGATTTACAGTTAAGGCATTCATATTCTTACTTCTGTAAGCTGCTAATTTAACTTTTTTTGATCACCGTTGCTCAAACTTTGATTGACGTGAGGGCTAACAGTTTATATATGTCATCAACAAAATCTTGTCCTACCTTTTTGCTTACTACAATTAAGCACTGCAGTTAATTGGAACAGTTTTGACGATTACATAATGTTCAGCTCACTTTGGGCAATTCTTTCTTCCTACGTTCGTAATTGAACTGATTTAAGTTAAGGATGTTGGTTTGAGATCCAGGTTGCTCTCTCCCAAACTGAAATTCTAGTATGCTGTGATTACAATCTCCTTAACAATGAGATCTCTCATTAATCCTTCCACATTACACATTAATTGATCTAAAAAAAGCCTGTTCTGGGGAGGTTCTACAATATACTGCTGTAAGAAGTAATGCCCCCTGAACTCTGGAAATTTATCTACCATGTTACCCTGACTCCAGTCAATATGCAGACTAAAATCCCCCATGACCATGGAACTGCCACCTTATAGGCCTCTACTATTTCCTGATTTATACTTTGGCCCACAATGAGGCAACTCTTTGGGGATCAAACTGTTTCCCTGTCACGATCTATTCCACCTATCTCACTACTCTGCATGGATACCGTCCTTTATTAACAAACCTTCGTCATCAGCTTTTCATTTGGGCCTGATCTTACAGAACATTGAATACCATTGAATATTGAGTTCCCAGTCTTGCTCACCCTGTAACCACATCACTGTAATACCTATCAAGTCACATTCATTAATTTCTATTTGTGTCATCATCTCATCTATTTTATCACAAACTCTGTGTGAATTCAGATAAAGTGATTTAAGCATTTTATTTTTTCCCATTACTAATTACTTATCATTGTTCATCGGGGAGGTGATGGCTGATGGTATTATCGCTGCCTGTTAATCCAGAGACCTAGAAATGTTCTGGGACTCAGGTTTGAATCCTGCCATTGTACATGGTGGAATTTGAACTCTATTAAATATCTGGAAATAAGAGTCGAATGATGTCTATGAAACCAGTATCAATTGTCAGGAAAAACCCTTCTGGCTCAGTAGCGTCCTTTAGGGAAGGAAACTGCCATCCTTACCTGGTCTGGCCTACATGTGACTCGAGACCCACAGCAATGTGGTTGATTCTTATCTACCTCTGGGCAATAAGGAACAAAAACAAAGCTGCTGGAAAAGTTCTGGGGAAGGGTCGCCGGACTCTGTTTTTTCTTCACAGATGCTGCCAGACTTGCTGAGCTTTTCCAGCAACTTTGTTTTTGTTCCTGATTTATAGCATCCACAGTTCTTTTGGTTTTTATCTGTGCAATAAGGGATGGGCAATGAATGCTGATCAAGCCATTGACACCCTCATCCTGTGAATGAATAACAAAAAGCAAATCTCTCTGGTTCTAATTTCTGCTGCACTCTTTCTGCATGTATTTTCTACCCTTTCCTGCCACTGTTATTATCATTCCGTTCTTCCCTACTCTGCTGTCATGTTTCATTTTGATGATTTTTAACCTTGCCTTCAGTTGAATCTTCCCCAGTTTCCTCCCCACGCCCCAAATAATTTAAAGGCCCGTCTATAACCCTAGTGATACAATTCTCCAGGACACTGGTCATAGCATGATTGAAATGAAGCACAGCCCAACAGTACAGCTCTCTCTCTTTCTGCAGTGCTAATGACAGTGCCCCATAAATTCAAATTTCACCTTGTCGCAGTGTGATTTGAACCACGAACATTAGCCTGGGGTTCTCGATTACTCATGCAGTGATATTACCATTGCACCACCACAGGCAAGTAACATTCACGCCGCATAAGTGCCAAGAAATGACCATTCCCATCAAGAGAGAATCTAACTATCTGCCCTTGACATTCAGCAGGATTACTATTGCTGAAACCCTCACTGATAACATCCGACAGATTACCATTAATCAGGAACTGAACTTGGACTAGCCAGTAAATGCTCAGGGGCTGGGAATTTTGTAGTGACAATTTAGCCTCCCGACTCCCAAAACCTGTCCCCTATCTACAAGGAACAAGACAGGAAAGTAATGGAGAACATCCCACTGCCCTGGATAGATGCAGGACCAACAATACTCAAGAAGCTTGACATTATCCAGGGCAAAGCAGTCTGCTTGTTTAGCACCCCAACCACTATCCATCAATATTCACTCTTTTCACTGATGCACTACCTACACGATCAACTGCAGGATCTCACAAAGACTCCTTCAAAAGCACCTTTTAAACCTGTGATTTATATTACCCAGAAGGACAAGGGTAACAGATACACAGGAACATCATTATCTACAAATTCCCTTCCAAGCCACTCACTATCTTGACTTGAAACTAAATCACTGTTTGCTGTTACTGTCCTTCTGAATATCTTCTGAATAGCACCACGGGGCTGTCTCTGCACCAGATGGACTGCAGCAATCCAAGAAGACAGGCAGTGCATCATCAGATTCTTGAGGACAGTTAGTGTTGGCTTACCCAGCCATGCCTTCTACCTATGAAAGAATATTTAAACATTTACTCGCTGGTGTTCCTGATTTGATGAGCCAGTCCAATTATTGTCAGTGTTAAATTTTCCAGTTGCTTTGATGACATGTTTATCAGGATTACAAACCTCGAACTCAGTGTATGCAGTATTTGGATGTATGTAGTAAAGTGAGGCCATAGGTTAAATACATTTTGTCAAGAAAGTTTGTGGGAACCATTTTTTTGCTATACCTGTATTGTCAGGCCTACAGGGGAATCATGTATAATTTCATTAGTGTTGGTTATTCACTTTTCAAACTATTGTGACAGCATGGCATAAAATTAACAAAATATTAAGCTCAAATGTTGTAGAAATCACACTCCAAGCACTGATAAGATGCAATTTAGAGATTTTGCGTGATGTTGCTCCAAGTGTGGAATAGTATTAATATCAACATTTGAAGGGTCCAGCTTTCTGAATCACTGAGAAACTGGTAGTTTCTTATTTATTTTACTGAAGGTGTGTTGCAGAAGGAATAGATCCATGAGACTGATAGGTTAAAGTGAGTTTTCAGCTGGTAACCACAAAAATGCTTTGTTAGACGTATTCTAGTTTATGTTACTCTGAAGTGCTTTGTCACCAACTTTAGCTGGATGTTTTGCTTTATGTATACAGCAGTTATCAATCACGAGAATTACTTTTCATGTGAGAAGTCACTGCCCTGTATGTCCATGAGGAGAGAGGATATCAAATCAACACGTGATCCCAAATAATGGGAGAATAAGAACATGGCGATTTCGGCAGGGTTTATCCTAGATCCAACCATCTTCTGCTGCTTCATAAATAACCTTCCCTCCATCATAAAGTCAGAAGTAGGGATGGTTGCTCATGATTGCATAATGATCAGCACCATTCATGATTCCTCGGATTCTGAAGTAGCCCGTGTTCAAATGTGTGAAGATCTGGACAATATTCAGTCTTGGGCTGACAAGTGAT
Organism: Ginglymostoma cirratum; assembly: GCA_024137785.1. Classification (NCBI taxonomy): domain Eukaryota; kingdom Metazoa; phylum Chordata; class Chondrichthyes; order Orectolobiformes; family Ginglymostomatidae; genus Ginglymostoma; species Ginglymostoma cirratum. The sequence continues at coordinate 44,347,602 of JAHRHZ010000112.1, read as the reverse complement.
AAGTAACACAAGTTCTTTGCAATGACCATCTCCAACAAAGAATCTAACCATCTCCCTTGATATTCGCTGGTATCATAATCACTGAATTCCCCCACTATCTACATTCTGGGGGGGTTTCCCGTGACAAGAAACTGAATTGAGCTGGATTAGTTGAATAAATACTGTGATTACAAGAGCAGGTCAAAAGTGAGAAATCTTGCAGCAAGTAACTCACCCCTGACTCTCAAACCTGGACACCATCTACAGGGCACAAGTGTGATGGAATACTCCACACTTGCCTGGATGAGTGCAGCTCCAGCAACACTCAAGAAGCTCAACAGCATTCCAGGACAAAGCAGCCCACTTGATTGGCACCACATCCACAAACATCCACTGATTCCCCCACCGCCGCTCAGTAGCAGCAGTGTGTACCATCTACAAGATGCACTACAGAAATTCACCAACGATCCTTAGACTATACCTTCAAAACTCACAATCACTTCCATCTAGAAGGACAAAGACAGCAGAAACATGGGAACACCATCCCCATGCAAGTTCTCTCCAAGCCATTCGCCATCCTGACTTGGAAATATGTCGCTGTTCCTTCGCCGTCACTGGGTCAAAATTCTGGAATTCCCTCCCTAACAGCACAGGTGTGCCTGTACAAAATGGACTGCAGCAGTTCAAGACGTTAGCTCATCATCACCTTCTCCAAGGTATCTAGGAGATTGGCAATGAATTCTGGCGTAGCCAGTGACACCCAGATCCTTTTGAGTGAATAAAATTAATGTAGTTATCTGAATGTGATATGTTCTGTAAGATTGTTTCAAAAGGAGAAGTAGTCACTGCTGTGGCACTAATTGAAGATTTCTTGTTGAATTGGATAGCCTCCTTCTATGTTGTGATTTTCTTTTGATTCTTGAGTGATGCTGAGTAGAGAGTGTTGTCAAATCTGACAGCCGACCAACAGGAATTAATAAAATATTGTTAAATAAGGGAAAAAAACCTCCAGATTTGCACTACATCTCCATTGGACTGGATCTAGTGTAAGTTCACAACTTATTGTGCAGGATACGTGAACTTTGGCAAGTTTTCCTGTTGTGCTGTCAAAGAAAGGACTCTGTTCAGCCAATGTAAAGGTATGCCCCACTATACACGAGTTTTGTTTTAGTGAGATAGTAGGAACTGCTGATGCTGGAGAATCTGAGATAACAAGGTGAGGAGCTGGATGAACACAACAGACCAAGCAGCATCAGAGGAGCAGGAAGGCTGACGTTTCGGGTCTGGGCCCTTCTTCAGACCCTTTTTCTGAAGAAGGGTCCAGACCCGAAACATCAGCTTTCCTGCTCCTCTGATGCTGCTTGGCCTGCTGCGTTCATCCGGCTCTACACCTTGTTATCTTTTGATTTAGTGAGTTCCTGTTCAATCTTAAGCAATCACCAATATCGGAAGTGATTCATTTCCTAGTTTATTCATGCTTCTTGGGATGAGTGGATTTATTTCCTTGAAAATATAATATTTTGTACCATTTCAGTAAAACTATGTAAATAATACCTTTTAAAACAGTTTTAGTCAAAAAGAAATCCATTCAACTCGCAAAGTGTAACCAAGCATTGACAGTGGTAGCGCAGCAAACTGGCCAAACATCATTGAATTTGTTGTGTGAAATAAGCTGGATTTTTTTTATCACTTTTTGCTTGCTTTCTTTACACCTTAATTGCTGCTTGCAACGATCTGTGGAATGCTGATGTAAGGCTATTTGCAAGTGTTCTTTCCAACAGTCTGTTTTAATTCCAGAAGTTGTAATTTATTGACGCATAATGGCTCTTGGATGAAGGAAAATACGCAGAAAATGCTGGGAATTGCAATTGAAAACAGACCTATCAGCATCTATGAAATATTTCAGGTGTATACTCTTTTATCAGTTCAAGGATAGCTCTTATCCTATAACTATCAATCCAGTTTAATCTATTCTTCCAATGTCGTAGCAAACTTTGAAACCGATATTTCATACTACAACTTTATGCCCAGGTAGGCAGAAATGCCTCATACTGGAGAGATTTGTATTCTCTGCAGGTAAAACATTACCAATAGGATTTCTGAGTTGGAATTATTGCTAGATGTTGACCACTATTCTTTATTTAAACTGCCCCTCATTGACAGTTGAGAATATAAATATTTTAATTCACCAATTTAGAACAGAAAATGGACAATGCTGTAAATGTGAATTTATTCAGGTCGGATAATATTTGATACTACATGTGATATCCGTCACACAAAATGCTAAGCAAATAAGTTTCCATTTGGTTTCAGGACTGTGTTTCCCTCTTGAAGGGGCATCATTGCTGCAATGCAGAGATCGCTTCTAGATAGATTCAGTTGCTGGATGCCTTGCTGAAGAAACTAAACCATTATACAGTTGCATTATGTTCTCGATGTTGTAGGTTTGTGCTTGAGGGAGTTAAAACCTTCTAGTAACACGTCATCTTCAAACTTCAGGTATAAATACTAATTAAAGAAGTATTTTGAATGGATGGTGTCATTATTCTATCCTTGTTCCAAACCCTTCAACGGCCAAAGGTTTTAATGTATGATACCATGACTATGATAAAATCTGGATCACGAACATATCACTTTCATCATCTGATTGTAATGTGTGAGACTCTCATGAACTGAAATGTTTTGTAAAGATAAAATAACTGAATTTCAAAGGGCTACAGCATGAGCCTAGCAATGAATAGACAATAAGCAGTCTGACCTGAAATTCACCTTTTCACAGAAGAGACTGACATCAGCCCGGAATGCAGAAAGGTGCATCTCCTGTTTGATTTAAACCTTTAAGGTTCACATATTTGAGGTAGAGACATCATCTGCAACTGTGTAGCTTGCAGGCAATGAAGCCAGACATGGGCATATATAAATAAGATATGTTATTAGATATTATAAGATATATCTCTTAAGCTGAACAAAACTGAGTGACAAAGTAAATTGAAAAAAAATGTCCGATCACACAGAAATCAAAAGTATCTACCATGTTTATTGCTGCTGTTGACCCAAGACATAAGCTACCTACTGTGGCCTTGGGTTAAAACCTTACATCTCCAGGATGTCCAATGACTCTAAATCACTTCTTTCAAATCTTTTGTATTTATGTGTGCTTAATGTTCCACCTTTCATATGGTATTTCTTAGAGTTGACTCGTAAAATTGCTCTTATTTTGAACTCAAGAAAACCTTGGACCTGTAGCCTTATTGTATCTGGTGAACTTGTTACCTTCATTTTAATTGAATAAAGAAATAGCTTTCTGTTGAAAAGAAATTCAAATGTTCTTGTTATGACAGACTGAGCAATTTATACAGACAGAAGCCAAATGATCCTTCCTCGACTGGTAATTGCAATGAGTAACAGTTACATTTGCCCTACATAAGAGTCATGAAATCTTTCATTTTTGTTCCTGTACTAAGAGCAATTTCACTTTTCTTGTGGAAATTCTTATAGATGTTGCTGCAACTCATAGGCTCTTTACAAAATTAGATCATATCAAGGGAACACCTCTGAACATTTGAGACCACACAAACATTGGCAGCACAAAATTAAGTAACTTCCTCTCCTGTTTTTTGAACAATGCTGCCCATTGCCTATTGTTAAATAATAGTGTTATGGCAGGAGACTTGCCTTGCACATAATACATGTTGCAATATAACATGCCAATAAATTCATCCAATTTGAAGACTCTGAAAGTCCTGGTTTGAAGATTGCAACTGAAACTTTGTAAATTAAAATCTTATCTTTGCATTTGTCTGTTCTCTCAGGTTTGTGAACAGTCAAAATTAACTAAACAAAAAATTAATTATAGTTACTCAATGCCTTGCTAGATTAGGTTAGATATAAACAAAATAGAAAATGACCTCATTCATTTTCCTATGGTTTACCAATTTGTTCTGCAAACTCCATTCAGTTGTATGGAAAGTACAACTTCACAACTTCTCCTTGCTACAGCAAGATAGTTGCAGGTAGTGGGAGCTGAGAAGATAAATGGTTATGTTTATAATTCAGCTGTGTAAGTGAAGCTGCATGTTCAAGGGCACTGTAGGATTTTCTGGAGCATTAACGAGTGATTAAAAGGTAAAGCTGACTAACGTGCCAAGTTTACTTCAACCATAATTGGGTTAAGCTAGGCCTGCGTTCAAAGAAAAGTGGCTATGCTTTCTTTATCAAATAGATTGGTACATGGAACCTCAGTACTCTTTATCCAAACCAATTTCACCATATAAAACATTTTCTAATGTACTCCATTCAGTTTGCTTGTGCCTTAAACTTTTGCCCTTTGTCCTAAGATGGGGAAATCAGTGTCTTCTCTATTACCTCTTTTAAAGGGACCCTGTCATCTGATACCAGTTACACTATGCGGGAAAAACTGCTCATTCATTTCTTAGATCAAAACATTTTTGCTTTGATAAAATATTTTTGTGTGGATAAAATATTCCACTTTGTGGCTTGGTTGGACATGAGCAATTTAAATAAATTCCAACTAGAGTGTCCTTACCTTCAATTGAAAAATGGTGATTGCAATCTGCATGTTCTGAGCTCCTGTGCAGCCTCATAGTTTATCACATTATGGGTAAAACAATAGAATAATCTCACATTTACAGTACCTGGCCATGGGTCTTACAATCCTATGGCACCTTGACGTGCATTTAAGGAGAAATAAAAATAAAACAGTTTTGTATACGAACCTTAGTTTCTGCTTTTTGCGTCATCACAACTTAGTTAAAGAAGCAATCAGGCCGCCAAATGGTATATTGACCTTCATCAGAGGGTGATGAGTCTTTGACCTTAACAGAAGATGTTACGTACAGCAGTAAAGTTGTCTTGATGCAATAGTACAGATCCAAGGTACAGTCATACCTGATTGTTTCTGTACAGCTTTGGTCCCTTATCCCTGGACAAATATACTTGGCATGGAGGGAGTGCAATAGAGCTTCATGGACATAATCCTTGGAATGGTGGGGTTAACTTGTGAGGAGAGATTAAAGAAACTGAGTTGTATTGAATTTTGAAGAATTAATGGTGATCTCATCAAGCTTAGAATATTCTTACAGGGTGTGACAGGTGAATATAGATAAATTCCCTGGCAGCTGAGCCCAGGACCATAATCTCATTTTAAGGGGAAGCCATTTAAGACTGAAATGAGGAGCAATTTCCTTCGTTCAGACAGTAATGAATATTTGACATTTGAAGCTCAGGTATTAAGCGTGCTGAAGACAAAGTGACATTTGGTACACTAATGACATCAAAGGCAAATGGGGATAGAGCAGGAAAGTATCATTGATCATGGATAATTAGTGATGATCTAAATGGATGACAGGAGCAGGCTCAAAGACTGATGGCTTATTCCTCACCCATTGTCAGTGGTGAGTTGAGATATGCAAGTTTTTCTTCCAATCACAGCTTTACGACACCCAAAACACTTGAAAATTAGAGTAATTACATTTCCAAGAAACACACACTCGAGAAACTGAATTCTTATTTTGGCCCATGGTCTTTGATTAATCAGCCTCTATTGATGCTCGCTGAATATTGAATAGCAAGACTTTGCCGGGTTGACTATTCTGGGATGACTTGACTCTTTTTGTCATTTTGTGTCAAGGTCAATGCTAATTGGCCGTTTGAGGTGTTACTTGTATGTAACATTAATTGAGATCCCAACTGTCTATTCAGGTGTATGATAGCATTTGAGAAAGAGCATGGGATTCTTCAGTGGCTTAGCCCACATTTATTCCTCAGTTTTGCTATGTTCAAATTGCTGGCTGTAACTTTTCATGAATTTTAATTTGTGCAGTGCCTTACGCCACTGCATGTAGACCTTCCAACCATATTATGCTGTATTTATTTAAAGTGTACAGCTTTATAAGCCTTACAATTTAAGGAACAGGAATCAACAGTGCCAATAAATACAATGTACTCTTGCAGAATGATTTGAAAATTACTTTGTAAGTAAACCATGCTGTGAACTTCAAAAGTGTGCTGGCAGTATGGAAGTGGAACAAAGTCTGCCAGTGTCTGTAAAAAGGTGGGTGAAGGTTTTGGATTCAAGTCCGCTCTTAGGTTGACTTTCTTTTGCCTCTTCAGATGCTGAGGACCTGTTGGTTGTTTCCAAGATTTCTCTAGTTTTATCTTTTAAATGTAAATCATTACGTCTTGGTAACTACAGGCCATTTAGTCTTGTGTGGGTAATGCTTTGGAATCTGAATTGGGGTGAGGGGGAGGAATTCTGCAGGCACTCAGAAGATGAGTTAATTGAATTGAACTGAATGTGATTAATAGCCAGCACAGATTTGTAAAGGGCAGATCATGCTTGACTAATCTAATTGAATTTTTTGGAGTAGCAGAGCACGTTAATGAAGGGATTTACATGTGTTTATATGGTTTTTAACAAAATGTTTGACAAAATACTACTTATAAGGATTTTTTAACAGAATTGAGGCTTATGGATTAGATAGGCCAGTGCACAAATGGGTAAGGAAAATTTGGCTTAAGGACAGAAAAAGGACAGTCATGATTGATTATTCTTTCAGACTGGAGTTCCACAGGGGTGATGTGACCACTGATTTCTTTGTTTAATGTAAATTATTTAGAGAGATTGTGAGCTGATGCATTTTGGCAGAAGAGGTGGGAGAGACAATATAGACTGATTAACACAATTCTAAAGAGTGTGCAGGAACAGAGCGAGCTTGGGAGCGATGTGCATTGCTCTTTGAATATAGTTGCTTACGTTCAGAGAGGTGCTAGCAAAGCATATGGGATAGTAGGAACTGCTGATGCTGGAGAATCTGAAATAACAAGGTGTAGAGCTGGATGAACACGCCAGGCCAAGCAGCATCAGAGGAGCAGGAAAGCTGACGTTTCAGGTCTGGACCCTTCTTCAGAGATCAGAATTCAGAATTCTGAAGAAGAAACATCAGCTTGCCTGCACCTCTGATGCTGCTGGGCCTGCTGTGTTCATCCAGCTCTACACCTTGTTCTCTCAAAGCATATGGGATCTTGGCTTCATAAATAAGAGCATGAATGCAAAAGCAGAGCGGTTATAACGAACCTTACAAAGCCAAGATTATGTCCCAGATAGAGTTTAATATGGACACCACACTTCAGAAAAGATATGTGGATCTTTGAGTGGAAGCAAAGGTTTATGAGAAAGTCTCTGGAATGATGACGATTTTGGGTGTGGGGAGTGGGGAGGAGATTTGATAGGAATGTGTGTTTATGATGTCCTTGAATAAAGCAGACAACTTGCTGATTGCAGAGGTGTTACAGTGTGGAAGGAGGCCATTTGTCCTATTGTATATGCGCCTGCTCTCGAAGCCATTCTTCTAGCTTCTCTCCATAATCTTGTGTATTGTTCTATTTTCAGATAGTCGTCCCATTTCCTTTTGGTTGAACCTACCTCCACTGCATTTTCTGGTCGTGCAATGTAAGCTCTGATCATTCACTGAAGAAGTTTTACTTCATAACTTTCTCCCTCCTTTTACTAATTACATTAAAATCTGTGCCCTTTTGTTCTTGATCCTTTTGAGAGTGAGAACATTTTCTCCTTATCTCCTCTGTCCATACCTCTTAGAGTTTGAATCTATGATACATGTATGTAACAGACATACTTTCTGCATTATAAGTAGGGCATCAAAATATCTGTGAAACGTAGCACATTAATGATTACATTCTGATCATTTGTGTAATATACAGTTTTGGAAGTGGATCCTCCTTCATTTCTGAAGCCTACCTAGTAGTTACTCTGTCTTCATTTCACAGTCTCACCAGCCCACTCTTTCTGATATTTATAGCCATTTTATCTCAAAGTTGATTTTATTAATCCATATCCATTGTTTGTGATCAATGATCCTTCAGTAGTGTAAGTAGGATGACATTGCCTCAAAGACTCTACAATTAATCAAAGCTTGTAAAGTTTTACACTTGCATTTTAAAAATATTGTATTGTTGTTTCCCATTGTTGCAATGCTTTCACAGCCTCAGACACACTTGATATTTCTAGCTGTGAGACACAAACTATTGATGCCATCTGTCTCGCCATCTTTAGCACTTCATGATAAAGTCTTCTGCTAGTATTCTGCATTTTGCATCTCATTGGTCTTTCACTTTATGTCCAGTATTCCCACTATCCTCCCAGTCTGCCGCAGGGCTGAGCTCTTTTGCGAAGTCCAGAATGAGACACTGACCCAATTTCTGTGAATGTCATCTCTATGAAAAATGTTTGAAGATGTAGATGATGGAAAATGCAGTCCATTGTGATGGGACAAGGTCTAGGTCTACAGATTTAAGCTCTTGGTCAAGAAGTGCTGGGGACATGAACCTATTTTCATACAGGGAATGGTGATGATGTAGACCTCTGCCTGTTAGGATGGTGGATGCAGAAGCAATCCATGATTTTAAAAGAAAATCAGATGTGCAGTTGAAGGAAATAAACTTGCAGGGTCATGGAGATCATGTTGGGGAGTGGGACTGACTGGACTGCTCTCAAGATATCTACCATTGGCCAGATTGTTGCCATCTGTACCGTGATGACTCTGGATATCTAAAACTTCTTGATCATTTTCTTCACTTGGTGAACCTTTTTGTTTCTTATGCATTTAATAGTAGCAATATTATTATGGTGTGGAACTCTCTTTATAATATTATAACAGAAGTTGGATTTTCTTACGTGGGTCAAACTTGTGTACTTAGAACACATTCTGGCACAACTTTTAGTAAAGTTGCTGAGTAAGTTACTCATTTTCCTTTTATTTTGGTTTGTGAACGTAAAGGTTGGAACCGCAAACACTGATTTTCAGTAACATGTGGAAACAAGAGTGGCATGGTGTATGCGATAACATTGAAGTGGATCTGCTCTACCATTCACTATTAATTTCTAACGTTGAACTTCCATCAATCGTTGGGCTTAATCTAGACTGCACAGTTAGCTTGCTTTTATTTGAAGAATGCAATAAGTATGAGAACAGCCGTGGGAGACCTTCCTGTTCTATTTTCTTGTACAGGGTTCATTCAGGTATCTAGTTGAATTAATGCATTTGCCATTAAGTTGCCAGTACTTGCATGTCTGATGTTATAGGAGATGAGCTTAAGATTTTAGTACAGGTAAATTAAAAATAAAATATTATATTGGTACATTGTATTTGAAAGTGAATTTAACTCACTGAAGCTCTGTTTCTCTAATTCTGTAAACATCAACATGAAAATACTGATCCAATTGAAATACTTGCTGAAGACATAAGATTGGACACAATGTATGTCCCATCAGTGAGCTTACATTAAAACTCCAGTTATTTTCACAAAAATGTTGCTTTACTTTTGGAAAGTAATATTTCCCTTGTGCTATCTGGTCCAGCTTTAGAGATCGGTTTGAATTGTGTATAGCGTTGCAATTAATGTGTGATTTTGACCCACTAGCTCTGCAGCAAGCAACTAAAGGCTGATCAGCTGTAGTATGGATATTAAAGCAAAGGTATGTCATGGTACAAGATCTCCATTGAAGCAGATTTATAAATCTGAGTGGTGGGTAGAACAGAGTCTGTTGGTTGAGGATAGCTCATTGTTTTGTGTTTTAATCTATTTGTGTTGTGCCAATCCTAAAATCTGGAATTAAGAGCCTAATAATGACCATAAAACCATTGTCATCTGTCAGGAAAAATCCACCTGGCACACTGATGCTCTTTCTGGAAGAAAACTGCTACCCTTACCTGGTCTGGCCTACATGTGACTCCAGACCCACAGCAATGTGATTGACTCTTAACTGCTTTCTGGAAAATTAGGAATGGGCAATAAATAATGGCCTGGCCAACAATGCCCTCAGCTTGTGAATGAATAAAACAAAAAAATCAATTGTTGATTTGAAAGCTGAGATTGATAGATCGTAGTTATCGAAAGCTATTGAGGGACGGGGGAGCAGATGTGGGATTTTGGAGTTTGGCGATAGATCAGCACTGATTATTAGTGAATTCTGGCTCAAAGTGCTAAATGGCTTATTTTTGCTTCTGTTGTCTTCCTGTTTGAGACTCAATGTTTTGATATGATATTTTTGTCAATAATTTGAACATTTCCATTTAAACATCACTGAACTAGAATATGAAGCAAATAATTGAATTATGAGCAACTATCTTCTTGGTGAAATTGAGTGAGTATAGATTTGAAGCTGTTACAGTTGGTTCAGTTTATCTGCCTCCTCAAAGGTCACTTTCCACCCAAAATGACTACAGTCATTTTTCCTGTAGCCAGAGGCTGACACATTAATTTGCTAACCGTGAAGTTTGTGTTTTGATTTGAAGTGTATGGCTTGTGCACTTTTACCTAGGTAACGGACAATAAGTAAGGGTATTTTTTTCTCTAGTGGTTCTAGCTGGGAAGAGCTCCAGTGGCATACCGGAAGATACATAAGATACGGATAGATGATATTCGTGAAAAAAATCTCATTTTCAGAATCTGCTGATATGCTACTTCAAACAGTTACTTATTTTTCCTTCACTAGGATGATTGAGGAGTGTGGGAGAAGAGGAAAGACTATGGCCGAGAAGAGGCAGCTATTTATGGATATGAGTGAGTATCTTGTAATCCTAAAGTAAAGTCACGTGTGTATTGAAGACATAGAGCTGTGTGTAATTCCTGTTAATACCTGAAAAATGATGTTATTGTTCAAATGGAGATGTAAAAGTGGTTTATTTAAAAGCCTATTAAGCTATTGTACAGGAAACCAGTTGTATTGTTTTGCAGTGGGTAGGCTGAATGGGTAGGTGCTATTGTTTCCTAAGAGGTGAATTCTCCGTTTACACTGCAGTATTTCCAGGAATAGAGAGTGATTGTGAAAATTAGATATGTGTTTTTGCAGGATCACAAAAGGAGAGGAAATTAGTCTTGACATGACTTTATTATTGGGTTTTATACCTTTCTGTGGCCAATTCAGAAGCAACAGAGAAATTACAGCTTGTACCTTAGAATAAAGAGTGGTGTGCGGAATGGAAGCGAGTTGTTGCAGATTATACAGAAATGAGTTGTTTGGCCTAACCAGCCTGTTTTTCACTTTATCTCCCAAATGTGCCCTGGAACTAAATATGTTTGTTTTCCCATACATCCACTGACCTTTTCTTTAACTGCCCATCCATTCTATTCTAGCATGTCGAAATGGCCTGTACCACAGCCATTGAATGTGCAATCCACAGTCTCTCAGCTCTGGGGAAATTAAAAGTCATCATGCTGTCTGCTCCTAATGGTGATTGATTTTGATTTTTTACTTGGATTGATTGATTTCATTGTCACGTGTACCGAAATACAGTGAAAAGCTTTGTTTACGAGTGGTACAGGCACATCACAGCAAGCAAAGGATGTGCAGCTGGAAAAAAGCTATTCCTGAACTTGTGCATGTGTTCAGGCTTCTGTACCTTCAGCCTGACGGAAGAGGTTGTAGGAGATTATTACCAGGGCGTGATGGGTCTTTGATGATGGTGGCTGCCTTTCTGCAGCAGCGATCTGTGCTTTCAGATTTAATTCTGAAATGATGTTCCCTTGGTTAAGATCCTTTAACCCCTGGCAAGTTGTCTTCAGTCTCCTCTTTTCCATCATGTCCTGGTTTGAAATATCACCATCATATTCAATAGGGGAGTAAGGAGACAAAACTGCCTCAACTTTACTACTTGCTCTTTCTGTTTCTCAAACCAGGACAGCATCCAAATGAAACTGTGCTGTACCATCTTTTAGTGCATCAGCATTCTGCCTTTAGGCATTATGGCTGGATTCACCTTTCCTTCTCAACTTGTTTATCCTATAGCACTGAGCTTTACCCCATTCAAAGTGTAATTATGACTTTTAAACCAAAATGTATCACTTCATATTGGTTAAAAAAGTTTCCATCTGCTTCATATTTGTTTATTCTATCATCATGCCCTTTCAGTTTCCTTTGATCAGAATTATTTACAATGCTTCCTATTTAAATCACCTACAAATATAGATACTAATTCCTGTAGCCCTGTGTGCAAACTGTTGATGTGCACAGTAAACAAGGGGGTCCTGAGCAAAACACTGCAGCACAATGGAATATGTGTTCAAACACTCTAGAAAACTGTCCTCAATTCTGATTCTCTATTCCTTTCCCTCGAATCTATTTTTATTTTAGTTTGCTCCCAAATTCCATAAACTTTTAATCTTCTGCACTGATATCCAGTGTGGCACCTTGTTTAATGCTTCATGAAATCCTACTTGGCAGTGTTTTCTCCCAAATATTTCTGTCAATATCACCCTCCAGGAACTTCAGTGGATTGATCAAATATAATCCCTAGCACCATAGAAAAGTTATGGCATGGAAAGAGGCCATTGGCCCATCACATCTGCACTGGCTGAGGTGTTAAAAATAAACAAATCAACCTTCCCATTCTAATTGGGCCAGGTAAAGACCTTAGCACATTTTAAATAGTTGAGGGTTTCTGCTTAAATTACTAAACCAGGTACTGAATTTCAAATACCAACCACCCTCTGGCTAAAAATGTGCTTTCTTAATTCCCATTTAAACATTCTACCAAGCACCTTAAATCTGTGGCCCTCAGTAATTCACTTCTCCACTAAAGGTAACAGGTCCTCTCTATTTTATTCTGCCTGTGCCCCCTTCACAATTTTTTACACCTCAATTAAGTCACTCCTCAGCCTTCCCTATGGAAAACGACACTAGCCTATTCAATCTTTTCACAATTCACCACATTGCTTTCAATTCTATTTGCTTTTACTTTTCTGATCAATCTGCTTTATGGGACTGTGTCAAATGCCTTATGCAGCCATGTAGTCAACATCCACTGAACTACTCTCACCAATCCTCCTTGATTCCTCGGAAAATTCAACTAAGTTAGTAAGGCATGACCCCTTAACAAAACGATGCTGCATAGGACTGATTAATCCATTCCTTTTCAAAGTGACGCCTTTTTAGATAATTGTGCAGCATCCATCCACCTATCAAAATCTGTATTTGTTCTTTAGCTTGGCATTTTGTAATTTCATATTTCATAACAAGTGCAAACATTTTACCAAACAAAAGTGTTCAATGTACTGATCTGTAATTAACATAAAATCAGAATTTGCTGGAGAAACTCAGCAGGTCTGGCAGCATGTATGAAACAGTTAATAATCCAATATGATTCTTTGGAACTGAAGAGGGATAGAAATGTAATGGAATTTGTGTTCTGGGGCTGGGAATGGAGGCACAGGGTGCAGAGTCAATGGAACAGAGGGGAAGGTTAAGGAAAAATGAGAGGAAGATTGGAGTCCAAAAGAGCAAAAGACAAGGGGAGTGTTACGATTAGTAGAGAATATACAGAATATAGATCCAGAGAAGGTGTTAAGAGGTGATTTTGTCATCTGTAATTGAAAGCAAAAGCATGAAACCAAATTATAGCAATGAAGAGAAACAAAGTACCAAAATGGAAGAGAGTGTTCTTGGTCTAAGCTATTGAACTCAATGTTGAGTCCTGAAGGCTGAATGAAATGATGTGCCTCCAACTTGTGTTGGGCTTCGGTGGAGAACTTCAGTAGGACGTAGGACAGACATATGAGCATGAGAGCAAGGTGGCGTAGTGAATGACGAGTGACTGGAAGATCAGGGCTATGTTTACAGACTGAGCAAAGCTGTCGATTTGGACCCTGTTTGGCAAAGTCTGTCCATTTGAAAATGGGTATTACAATGGCCACTGTACATTCTTCTGGCATAATCCCGTTTCTAATGGAAACTTTATGTATTTGAAATTTGTTTTATTTCATCATGTACTTGACCGCTGTGAATTTTATTTCAACCAGAATGATTGTCACAAATGAAGGTCATTCCTGAGATGACTGATCAATTAAATAATCAAGAGATTGGGTTCCAGTGCCAGAAATGAGGATTGAACCCACAGCCTTCTAACAGGAGCTCCTTATTTGGTTTCTTTGTCTATTCATGGGATAAGAGTGTCATTGGTAAAGTTGGCAGTTGATGCAAGATTCATTGGTAAGTGTCATCTACACGCCACCTGATAATAGTGAGATAGAATAGAATAGAATCCCCACAGTGTGGAAACAGGTCCTTCAGCCCAACAAGTCTGCACTGAACCTCAGAGCATCCGTCCCCCTATAACCCACCTAATCTACACCTCCCTGAACATTATGGGCAATTTAGCATGGCCAATCCCCCTAGCCTGCACATCTTTTGGACTGTGGGAGGAAACCAGAGCACCCAGAGGAAACCCACACAGACACGGGGAGAATGTGCAAACTCCACACAGACAGCCATCCGAGGCTGGAATTGAACTCAGGTCTATGGCACTGTGAGGCAGCAGTGCTAACCACTGAGCCCCGTGCCGCCCTGTTGAGAGATGTAAAAGTATTGAGATTAACTAAAAAACACATAGCAAGAACAATGATTATATTGACAGATTTTGTTTTTTACATGGCCTGGGCTAAGTAATACAGCTGAAATAGTAAAGGAAATGCAAGTCTAAGAAGTGTTCAGGATAATTTTCTTTTCAATAATGAACAAAGAGACCTTGGTGTACAAGTCCACAGAGCATTGAAGGTGTCATGGTGTGAAGGTGGCATACAGATTACTTGCCTGATTAGTTGAGGCGTCATATATTGGAGCAATGAAGTCCATTACAACTTTATACAACATTGGTCAGGCCACAGATCGAGTGATGTGTGCAGTTCTGGTCGCCACTCTATCAGAAGGATGTGATTGCACTGGAGAGGGTGAAGAGGAGCTTTACCAGGATGTTGCCTGGCATGGAATGTCTCCGTTCCAAGGAAAGACTGGATAGGCTGGGATAACAAAGTGTAGAGCTGGATGAACACAGCAGGCCAGGCAGCATTAGAAGACCCGAAACGTCAGCTTTCCTGCTCCTCTGATACTGCCTGGCCTGCCGTGTTCCTCCAGCTCCACACCTTGTTATCTCAGACTCCAGCATTGGCAGTTCCTACTATCTCTGGATAGGCTGGGTTTGCTTTCCTTAGAGCAGAGGAGGCTGGGGGGAATCTGACTGATGTTTACAATGTAATGAAAGGCAGTGATGGAATAGATCATGACAATCTTCCATATAGTAGACATGTCTAAGACCAGGGACATCAGTTTAAGGTTAGGAACAAGTGGTTTAGATCTGAGAAAAAGTTTTTACACAGAGGGTAGTAGATATATGTGCTGCCTGAGCGGGTGTTGGAGGCAGGTACTCCCAACATTTAAGAAGTGTCTGGTTGAGCATTTAAAATGCCAGGACATAGTAGGCTATGGACCAAGTGGATGTAAATGGGATTAATGTAGTTTGGTGTTTGAAGGTTGGCATAGACATGGTGGGCCAAAAGGCCAGTGTTTATGCTATATGACTGTGATTGAATGATGCTACATTTGAAAAGGGGAAGGGAGAGTTAAGTATCAAGGTATTAAAGTTGAGCAAGGCAAACTTTGAAGAAATGAAAATTCCTTTGGTCAATGTCAAATGGACTCAGGTGTTAATGGGGAAACTTGCAGACAAATGGTGGGAAGTATTCAAAGAAGCATTTGCTTCAATGTGAGCCTAGTATAGACAACTAAAAGGCAAAGTCTCCAGGTGTACAGTTAAGCAACTATGGTCAACATGACAGATGAAGGAGGAGCACACTAAACAGAGAGGCTTATAAAATGTAAGGAAAGGTAGAGAGAAAGTAAAATGCGTAAAAAGGAAACATGAGAAAAAACAATTCGAGTAATTTCAAAGATGAGAGCTAAAGTTTTATAAATGTGTTGAGAGGAAGACGTGCGAACATTGCAATGTTTCTTTACAGTTCAAAGGAGTGAGAAACCAAGTGATGACAGATCTCTTATTTCAAAATTTGTGCAGAATTCACTAAAATCTATCTAATAATCTAAAGTACAAGTACCAGCAGTAAAAGAGGGTAAGTATGGGTTTCTGAAGTGTAGTTAATTTCTTAGTAAGCCAGTTAGTGTGGAGGACTCGGGAGTGTTTACATGGACTTGCAGAGTCATTAATATCGTTATACATAAGTGATCAAAGCATGCATAAAATTGGATGCGGCTGCAGAATATAGATTGATAATTGGTTGGGAGATAGGATATGGAATGGGAATATAAAGTTTGTTTTCTGATTGGCACAGTGACAGATACTAGTGTCTAAAGATCTGTACTGGACCCTCGGCTTTCTCTCCTCCTTAATGATTTAGATCAAGGAACACTGATTTTGTAATGGAATAAGGACCGACTAAGGGAGCAAAACTATAATGGTAAAGTTTGGTTACTTTGGATCTGAAGGAGACCAATCAAAATATTTTCTTAGTTATACAACACAGGGAACTGAGGATATTTACTCACATACTAATTATTTTTACACTCAACTGCTTTGAACACCGTGTGCCATCCAGTTTTGCGAATTATTTCCATTCTGCTAGTTTGGAAAAGATTGTTTACATAGAAGCTTTTTAAACACATGAGTATTTCAATATTTTATTCACTTTGTTCCAGGGTAGCAGGAGGTGGAGGGAGACTTCTGCTTTCCTAGAAACTCTCCAAATAATTCTTGGGCACCAAGTTGTTAATCAAGATCTGTATAAAGCAAAGAATCTTCACCTGAGTGAGGCATCTTCTGACACTGATAGCGTTGCTGGGGAAGATTGCTTGCTGCTATTTGTCATTTTACGCATGCTTTGATGCCAGTTTATGGTTATCATTGATTAGAAAGTTAAATTGATCAGCTACATAAACACTGAGACTATAAGAGTAGATGAGAAGCTGGGTATTCTGCAGTGAGTGACTCACTTTATGACTCCCCAAAGCCTGTACAAGTCGGGAGTGTGATGGAATACTGTCCACTGGTTGGAAGGGGAAGCTGAAAACCAGGATAGTGCAGCTTCTTTGATTGGCATCCAATCCATCATCTTAAACAATTATCTCTTCTGCCTTTGGTCCACAATGGCTGCTGTCTACAATATGTATGCAATAATTAACAAACACCTCTGGGACTGCACTACCCAACCTTTCAGAAGGAAAAGGGCAGCCGGCATATAGGAGCACCAACATCTGCAAGTGCCTCTCCAATCCATGTACCACACTGTATGTGTCACATTGTCTTCACTGGGTCACAATCCTAGAAACCACTCCTTAACAGCACAGCAGTAGAACCTTTTACCGCAGACTACAGCAGTTCAAAAAGGTGACCAAGCACTTCCTTTTCAAGGGCAATAAGGGAAGTGCTATAAATCTTCAGCTTTCCAGCTGCACTTGTACCCCATGAAGGAATGAAAGAAATGTGAAAAGTGGGAGAGAATTTAAACAAAGTGCACGAAGTGAAAAAAATGATTTGCAAGCAAGATGGGTAAAACAGCATTGTTAACAATGTAATTTTGATATGGTGAAGTTTGGGGAGGATCTAGGCCTGAAACGTCAAGCTTTCCCGCTCCTATGATGTTGCTTGGCCTGCTGTGTTCATCCAGCTCCACACCTTGTTATCTTGGATTCTCCAGCATCTGCAGTACCTATTATCTCTGATACAATTTTAATCTCTGGCCTCTGGTTTGAGACTCTGCTCACCAAGAAGAAATATCCCCTCAACACCTACGCTGTCAAATCCCCTCAAATTCTGTGCTTTAATAAGATCATTTCTCATTGTTTTAAATTCAAATTGAAATGGGCTCAATCTACTCAATTTTTCCACATAAGTGATGACCCTTTCATCCCAGGAATCAACGAGTGAACTTTCTCTGAACTGTTTATAATTATACTCTTTCTGGAATGAGGGGACTAAAACTTTAGTGCTCCACATATGATGACACTCAGATGCTATGTAGCTTCAATAGGACTTCCTACTTTGATACTTCATTCCACAATAGACATCAGCATTCTATTTGCCGTCTGAATCACTTCCAGTATCTGCATACCAACTTTTTGTGACCCATACACCAGTGGTATCTTTTACAATGGAGTTCTGTGTTGTGTCTCCATTTAAAAACCATACTGCTTTTCTTTCTGCCCAAGCAGACAAATTAACGTTGTATATTTTCACATTATACTCTATATCCCAAATGTCTGCCGCTCAGTGACCTATCAAAATAACAGTTTATAGAATTTTTTGGTATCCACTTGGCAACCTATAATCTATATCAATGTAGGAATGTAAGTCATTGAGGCCCTGGTTCTGATCCCTGTGTCACTCCACCAGTTACATTTTGCTTTCCTGGAAATGGTTGACTGATCCCATTTCTGTCCCCTTTATTGGGAGCTAACCCAATCCTCAGTGTGTGCTAATATGTTGCTGCTACACCATGAGTGCTGATTTTGGGCAGTAAAGTTTTAACGTGGCGTTTTATCAGATATCTTTTTGGCAGAGAAGGCAGCAACAAAATATCTGTTCATCAGTTTTGCCATTTCACAGTTTCCTATTATTAATCTTACAGTGTCATTCTCAAGGTGATCAACATCAATTTAATTCATTGTTTTGATTTTAAATGCTTGAAACTGTTACCAAATGCTTTTATATTTCTAGTTAGGCTTCTCTCATACATTGACAAATAAAAGAAAGTATGCAGAGAATAATTCATTTCTTTCAATTTGGTGTTAAATATAACTTCCTTACTTAATCACAGATAATGTGTTCATCTCTTAGAGTCTTTCTTTCTCGCTAAAATTTAATCTTTTAAGGCATATTTCATGACACTTGATGACTTTCATGTTCCGTTTTGGCCAACCAGCTAATCTTCTATCCACGCTAATGTTACTCCACTACACCATGTGCTTCAACTTTGTCATATAACCCTTTATGCAGAATCTTGTCCAATACCTTCCAGAATAACATTAGCATGGATAGAAGATTAGCTGGTTGGCCAAAACGGAACATGAAAGTCATCAAGTGTCTCGAAATATAACCTTAAAAGATTAAATTTACACCATGTGCTTCAACTTTGTCATATAACCCTTTATGCAGAATCTTGTCCAATACCTTCCAGAAAGCCAAATGTAATAGGTCAGTGGGTGCATACTCCTTACCAGGGCTTATCAGGACTGTCCTCTCAGCAGATGATATGTGGTTCAGCTGGAGCCAAGTGAATGTTGGTTGAATATAGATATCACCCTGGTCCTGCACAATGGAAGCACAAGGAGATAAAGCTCATGGATTAAAAACTATTTCTGTTCTGGAGGTGTTGGACTGGGATGGACTCAGTCAGAAGCCGCATGACACCAGGTTATAGTCCAACATATTTATTTAAAATCACAAGCTTTTGGAGCACTGCTGCTTCGTCAGGTTAAGTGAGTTATTTCACCTGACGTTGGAGCAATACTCTGAAAACTTGTGATTTTGAATAAACTTGTTGGATTATACCCTGGTATTATGTGACTTCTGACAAGTCTTTGAGGCATATGTTCAACTCTTTCAACTTATTTACCTTATTTACTCATTTTACTTGTGGCTCAGGCAGTAATCCAAAGAAAATTACCTTTCCATTAAGGTTCTTCTATGTTGGCACTTGGCTGCTCACAATCGTTAAGTAAAAGCTCTTTCCTGGACCTAGTTATGTTATTGATACCATATGCATCACCAAACTGGATCTTGCCCCTCCCATTGGAAGTTTCTTTTTATCCCTGACCACATGTTGAAAGCCTGGTATTGTGCAGGGAAATGCAGCGTTCTGCTCCCCCTCTGTTTGTGGCCGAGATTGGTGCATATGCCCCTGACTATGCTTTCTCTGACTATCCACTACATTCCTCTTTGCTCCTGTCTTGTTGAATTGCTTTCTGCAGTTTCATGCCATGGTCAGTTTACGCACCCAGTCCACACCCCTGGTCTGGTTCTTACAAACTTCAAGAACCTTGAATCAATTGAAAAAGCTGAGGCTTCTCCACTTGGAGCTTCTCGATTTTCTTTACCTCTTTTCTTTGCATTCCTACCCTTGCCTCACTGAGCCCAGACTGAATTCAAATTACCCAATATGTCTGGGCAGAGGTGACAGTGTCACTGGTCTAGTAATCCAGAGGCCCAGATCTGAGGACGTAGAGTCAAATCCCACCATGACACATAGTCAAATTTGAACTCCTCTGGAATTAAAGGCTGGTCTAATGGTGATCACATGACCATTATTGATCATTGTAAATGCCCATCTGGTTCATTTCATGTCTTTTAACATAGAAACAGGAGTAGGCCATTCAGCCCCTTAAATCTGTTCCATCATTCAATGGGATCATGACTGATCTGTGGCCTAACACCATACACGTTCTTTTGGCCCATATCCCTTAATACCCTTGCTTAACAAAACTTTGTCTGTCTCAGATTTAAAGTTAACAACTGATCCAGCATCCACTGCCACTTGTGGGAGGGAGTTCCAGGAATCTATCCTTTGTGTGTGGAAGTGCTTCTTAACGTATCTTGCCTGGCCCTCATTCTCGGACAATGCCCGTAATTCTACAATCCCCAACCTGTAGAAATAGACTATTTTTATCTATCCTGTGAATTCCTGTTAATATCCTGAAGACGCTGATCAGATCACTCCCTACACTCCTCAATTTTACAGAAAACCGGGCTAATATATATAATCTTTCCTCATAACTTAATCCCTGAACAAAGAACAAAGAAAATTACAGCACAGGAACAGGCCCTTCAGCCCTCCAAGCCTGCGCTGATCGAGATCCTCTGTATAAACCTGTCATCTATTTTCTAAGGGTCTGTATCCCTTTGCTCCCTGTCCATCCATGTACCTGTCCAGATACATCTTAAAAGACACTAACGTGTCTGCGTCTACCACCTCCGCTGGCAACGTGTTCCAGGCACCCACCACCCTCTGCGTAAAGAACTTTCCATGCATATCTCCCGTAAACTTTCCTCCTCTCACTTTGAACTCATGACCCCTAGTATTGAGTCCCCCACTCTGGGAAAAAGCTTCTTGCTATCCACCTTGTCTATACCTCTCATGATTTTGTAGACCTCAATCAGGTTCCCCCTCAATCTCCGTCTTTCTAATGAAAATAATCCTAGTCTACTCAACCTTTCTTCATAGGTAGCGCCCTCCATACCAGGCAACATCCTGGTGAACCTCCTCTGCACCCTCTCCAAAGCATCCACATCCTTTTGGTAATGTGACGACCAGAACTGTACGCAGTACTCTAAATGTGGCCGAACCAAAGTCTTATACAACTGTAACATGACCTGCCAACTCTTGTACTCAATACCCCGTCCGCTGAAGGAAAGCATGCCGTATGCCTTCTTGACCACTCTATTGACCTGTGTTGCCACATTCAGGGAACAATGGACCTGAACACCCAGATCTCTCTGTGCATCAATTTTCCCCAGGGCTTTTCCATTTACCGTATAGTTCGCTCTTGAATTGGATCTTCCAAAATGCATCACCTTGCATTTGCCTGGATTGAACTCCATCTGCCATTTGTCTGCCCAACTCTCCAATCTATCTATATTCTGCTGTAATCTCTGACAGTCCCCTTCACTATCTACTACTCCACCAATCTTCGTGTCATCTGCAAACTTGCTAATCAGACCATCTATACCTTCCTCCAAATCATTTACGTATATCACAAACAACAGTGGTCCCAACACGGATCCCTGTGGAACGCCACTGGTCACAGGTATCCAATTTGAGAAACCCCCTTCCACTACTACTCTGTCTCCTGTTGCCTACCCAGTTTTTTTATCCATCTAGCTAGCACACCCTGGACCCCACGTGACTTCACTTTCTCCATCAGCCTGCCATGGGGAACCTTATCAAACGCCTTACTGAAGTCCATGTATATGACATCTACAGCCTTTCCCTCATCAATCAACTCTGTCACGTCCTCAAAGAATTCTATTAAGTTGGTAAGACATGACCTTCCCTGCACAAAACCATGTTGTCTATCACTGATAAGCTCATTTTCTTCCAAATGGGAATAGATCCTATCCCTCAGTATCTTCTCCAGCAGCTTCCCTACCACTGATGTCAGGCTTACCGGTCGATAATTACCTGGATTATCCCTGCTACCCTTCTTAAACAAGGGGACAACTTTAGCAATTCTCCAGTCCTCTGGGACCTCACCCGGGTTTAAGAATGCTGCATAAATATCTGTTAAGGCCCTGGCTATTTCCTCTCTCGCTTCCCTCAATAACCTGGGATAGATCCTGTCAGGACCTGGGGACTTGTCCACCTTAATGCCTTTTAGGATACCCAACACTTCCTCCCTCCTTATGCTGACTTGACCTAGAGTTATCAAACATCTCTCCCTAACCTCAACATCCGTCATGTCCCTCTCCTTGGTGAATACCGATGCAAAGTACTCGTTAAGAATGTCACTCATTTTCTCTGACTCAACGCATAACTTTCCTTCTTTGTCCTTAAGTGGGCCAGTCCTTTCTCTAGTTACCCTCTTGCTCTTTATATGTGAATAAAAGGCTTTGGGATTTTCCTTAACCATGTTTGCTAAAGATATCTCATGTCCCCTTTTAGCCCTCTTACTTCCTTGTTTCAGATTCGCCCTACATTCCTGATATTCTTCCAAAACTTCGTCTGTCATCAGTCGCCTAGACCTTATGTATGCTTCCTTTTTCCTATTAGCTAGTCTCACAATTTCACCTGTCATCCATGGTTCCCTAATCTTGCCATTTCTATCCCTCATTTTCACAGGAACATGTTTCTCCTGCACGCTAATCAACCTCTCTTTAAAAGCCTCCCACATATCACATGTGGATTTACCTTCAAACAGTTTAACCCAATCTATATTGCCCAGATCCAGCCGAATTTTGGTATAGTCGGCCTTCCCCCAGTTTAGAACTCTTCCTTTAGGACCTCTCATCTTTGTCCATGAGTATTGTAAAACTTACAGAATTGTGGTCACTATTTCCAAAGTCGTCCCCTACTGTAATTTCAACCACCTGGCCGGGCTCATTCCCCAACACCAGGTCCAGTATGGCCCCTTCCCGAGTTGGACTACATACATACTGCTCTAGAAAACCCTCCTGGATGCTCCTTACGGATTCTGCTCCATCTTGACCCCGAACACTAAGTGAATCCCAGCCAATGTTGGGAAAATTAAAATCTAACATCACCACCCTGTTGCTCCTACACCTTTCCATAATCTGTTTACATATTTGTACCTTTATCTCACGCTCGCTGTTGGGAGGCCTGTAGTACAGCCCCAACATTGTTACTGCATCCTTCCTATTTCTGAGTTCTACCCATATTGCCTCACTGCTCGAGTCCCCCATAGTGCCCTCCTTCAGCACAGCTGTGATATCCTCTTTGACCAGTAATGCAACTTCTCCACCCCTTTTACCTCCCTCTCTACCTCGCCTGAAGTATCGATATCTGGGATATTTAGTTGCCAATCTTGCCCTTCCCTCAACCAAATCTCAGTAATAGCAGTAGCAATAACTTCATACTCCCAGGTACTAATCCAAGCCCTAAGTTCACCTGCCTTATCTACTACACTTCTCGCATTAAAACAAATGCACCTCAGACCACCCGTCCCTTTGTGTTCATCATCTGCTCCCTGCCTACTCTTCCCTTTAGTCTCGCTGACTCCATTATCTAGTTCCCTACAGGCTTTAGTTACTACCTCCTTTCTGTCCAATAACCTGTCCAATATTTGATTCCCATCCCCCTGCCACATTAGTTTAAACCCTCTCCCACAGTGTTCGCAAAAGCACCCCCGAGGACATTGGTTCCAGTCCAGCCCAGGTGTAGACCGTCCAATTTGTAATAGTCCCACCCTCCCCAGAACCGGTCCCAATGTCCCAAAAATTCTGAACCCCTCCCTCCTGCACCATCTCTCAAGCCCCGCATTCATCCTGCCTATTCTTTCATTTCTGCTCTGATGAGCACGTGGCACTGGTAGCAGTCCTGAAGTTCAGGTATTATCCTTGTAAACCTATTTTGTATTCCCTCCAAGTCCAGGATATTCTTCCTGAGGTGTGGTGCTCAGATGTGTCATTTAGCATATTTGAATGTGTGACTTTCTGTGCTATTATCCAAGTGCTTTAAAGAGAGATACTGGTCATCCTTACCTGACTGGGTCTACATGTAACTCCAAATCCACGGCAATGTGGTTGTCTCTAACTGCCTTATGAAATGGCCCCTCAAGCTATTGTTTTGGAGGAATTGGTGATGAGTATCTGTTGTCTCAGCCAACAATACCTCCCCCTCCCCCCCACCTACCAAAAAACAAACAATGAAAAGTCAAGTGGTATAAATACCTCCTGGAGGAAAGTATCTGAGTAATGTTCTCCCTCCCCAGGTGTGAATCCCATATTCCAGCTCATTGACTCAGCTGAAGTTCCTGCATACACAGATACATACTGTAGATGTGGCTTCTGTAGACTCCACTGCATCCACCAGGTCTCCAGTCATACAGATGCAACATCTCAATTGCCCCGCTGTGTTCACTGTTTTATTTAACTCATGAAGTTTAGGAATGTCACTCATAAATTATCTGTAGATGTATCAAGTGGTTTTCCTAGCAAAGCTATAGATTTAATGCAGTGCTCACATCTCTCTGGTACAGACTGAAGCTACTTTGCCCCCTGTCTTTTCAAGGGAGAGCAAAACTTCAAACACATTACATACTCCCCTACCTATTTCTCCAATCAGTGTTTCCAGGCTTTAGCTCTCAAATCCACTGCTGCCCCCTGGCTCCCTGTCTAAGTATTCTCCTTTTACATCGCAGGTCAGAATTGTACCTAATTCCCTCACTGGTCTAAAATCTCTCACTCACCAAATTCCCTCACTCACCAAATTCCCAGGCTCTCCAGCAATTTCTCTCATTTCGTTTCAAGGTGTAATGATTCATCAGCTGCTACCTTCCTGTTTGTTTACTTCTCTATGTGTGATTGTCTGAGCGAATCCAGCAATTTAAACCCTTTCACTGCCATGGCATTTAGCACTTCATCAGGTTTTGAGTCTATTAATGATTGACTTCTGTAGTTTATCTCAGTAAGTGTTTAACTGAGATAACAAGCATGGGGCTGGATGTAAACAGCAGGTCAAGCAGCATCATAGGAGCAGGAAAACTTGACGTTTTGGGCCTAAACCCTTCATCAGAAATCTCTGATAGTGTTTAACTGAGTTGTCCATACTGAGGTGTTAGGAAGAAAAAGGCAATCATTAAAAAGGTGGCATACTCAATACAGATTTCAAACTTAGCTAAGCAGGAGCAGTTGTTTGTCTTTTCAAAGTGATGTGCTTCAAAGTGTGAGATTTTTGTTTGAAAGTAAAACACGTGCCTGCCTCTTCCAGTGAGTGCAATGTAACCAAAGTGATTATTCCACTAAAGGCTGGTTGAACATTGTTCTCCTCTTTGAGTAACATTTGTGTATGTATCTGTAATGTTACTGGGTATTCATGTAGACCTATGCTTTTGTAACAAAAACAAAATTGCTGGAAAAGCTCAGCAGGTCTGGCAGCATCTGTGGAGGAGAAAACAGAGTTAACGTTTCAGTTCCAGTGCTCCTTCCTCAGAACATGCCTTTGTAACTTTGAATATTGCTGGAAAGAGACATTTTGTCATCTACACACCACTCTCTGCGTGAAGAAGTTGCCCCTCAGGTCCTTCTTAAATCTTTCCCCTCTCACCTTAAACCTATGCCCTCTACTTTTCAATTCCCCCATCCTGGGAACGCATTCATCCTATCTATGCCCCTCATGATTTTATACACCTCAATAAGGTCACCTCCTCATTCTCCTACATTCCAAGGAATAAAGCCCTATCCTGGCCAACCTCTCCCTATAACTCAGGCCTACTATTCCTGGCAACATCCTCATAAATCTTCTTTGTACACTTTCCAGTTTAACTATGTCCTTCCTATAACAGAGTGACCAAAACTATACACAACACTCCAAGTGTGGCCTCACCAACGACATATACAACTGTAACATAACGTCTCAAAGCCTCAACGGATGAAGGTCAGCATGCTAAATGCCTTCTTCACCACCCTGTCTACCTGTGATGCTGCTTTCAATGAACTATGTACTTGTACTCCTAGGTCCCTCTGTTCCACAACACTCCTCAGGACTTTACCGTTTACTGTATAAGTCCTACCTTGGTTTGACTTTCCAAAGTGCAACAGCACACAGTTTCCCAGTTAGTTCGAGGGTGTGCTCACTGAACAGGCACTTCATACGGTGAGTCAGAAAGAGGCCGTCCCCCTCAGAAACAGCAACAGGTTTTTCAGGGAAGTGAGGGAGCAGGGCTGTAAAGATGGAGGCACCTTCTCAACGTTTTATTCCAGATTTAAAGTAAAAGTTACAAACGACAAGTGGGCCACCATTGTATAGCGATGAGGGTGTTTGGAGTATGGTAGATGCCTTTCACAAAGTAGCGTAAAGTGTGGTAGGTAGGGGAAAGCCTCTAAGTCTGCCTGGCCTCACCTCCCCAGTCTGCCACCAGGAGTCCCAGGGGTGGCCCGCTATCCTGTTCACCCTGCCTTTGGGAAAATAGCCATGGGTGGTCAGGGAATCAGCATAGAGGCTGAACAGTAAGACATCGGTGTCTGTGCCACTTCATGTGTGCCTCCACCAGGGCTGAAACATATAGCCCCTTATTTAGGTCCAGAGAGAACTCACTCTGGAACAATTAAATGGAGGAAGTAATCTCTTTTTTACGAAAAAAACAGATTTGCTTGTCCCATTATATTGAGGTGGTGTGGTATATATTTTATAATTTTTGAATCATCTATATCATCTCTATCTGGTTCCAAAATTTGAAATGATTAAATATTTTAAGGATTCGCCATCTGCTGATTTGCTTATTGAAGTGTGGAGCTATTTGTTAGTAGGATTCTTTTTCTCCATGTAACTCAGAAATGTACATGCAAAATGAGCAGAAGTAATGAGTTCTGTTAATGTTTCAAAACATTGGTGATTTCACATTTGCTATGAACTAAAACGGTCTGAGAAGGCAGCTCACCACCACCTTCTCAAGGGCAACTAGGGACAGGCAATAAATGCTGGCCAGCCAGCGACGTCCATGTCCCACGAATGAACAAAAGAAAAAGAAAACCCATCCATCTCAGTCTTAAATGCACTCAATGACTTGGTCCCACAGCCCTCTGTGGCAAAGAATTCCACAGATTAACTACCCTTTGGCTGAAGAAATTCCTCCTCATCTCAGTTCGAAAGGGTCATCCCTTTACTCTGAGATTGTGCCCTCAGGTCCTAGTCTCTCCTACTCATGGAAACATCTTCTGCATGTCCGTTCTATCCAGAGCTCTCAGTATTCTGTGGGTTTTAATGAGATCTCTCCTCATTCTCCTAAACTACATTGAGTACAGACCCAGAGTCCTCAACTGCGCCTCATATGACAAATCTTTCATCCCTGGGATCATTCAGTCACCTGCATCAGTTGTTACCCTGCGCTATTTGCTTTAGTTGCATGCACCTCTGTACTCAAGGTGAAGGACATGAGCATTGCAAATATTAGTTTTCTTTAAGCCACTCAGTGCCAGCATTAAGGATTCCCAGATAAGAATGAGTAGTGCCGGAACAAAATGCATCATCCTGAATATTCATGTCTGCTTGAAACTGAACTACAACTGAACTGGAGAGAGAGAGTGCTAACCATGTTTGTTTTTGTGTCCTAAAATTGAGTGACAGTTTGGGAAGAGTACCATTTAAAGGTCATGGTGTTCTTTTCTCTGATGAAGCATCTAATTTCCTCACCTCAAGCCTGTTCTGATGTTTCTCTGCACTTGAGCCAAGTAGTCATTTTGACATGACTGGGATTGACACTGTGTCAACAATACTCATCGAATATGGGAAACCGATTTTGAATCCCTTCATTGCATCTCCTTGTCAGGAAAACATCTATCATTCACTAATTAGATAGATAGACCAACACGAGGAGAGGCCACTTTGGATTTGGTGCTTGGCAATGAACGGGCCAAGTGTTAGACCTGTTGGTGGGGGTCATTTTGGCGGGAGCGATCATAACCCTGATACTGTTACAGTAGTCATGGAAAAGGATCGGTACATACAGCAAGGTAAGGTTTACAATTGGGGGAAGGGTAAATACAATTCTGTTAGGCAAGAACTGGGTAACATAAATTGGGAACAGATGCTGTCAGGGAAGCGCACTATTGAAATGTGGAGACTGTTTAAGGAATGTTCACTGCGTGTGCTTGATATGTTTGTCCCTAGCAGGCAGGAAAGGTGCGGTCGAGTGAGGGAGCTTTGGTTCTCAAGAGAGGTCGAACGACTGGTTAACAGGAAGAAGGATGCTTATGTAAGGTTTAGGAAACAAGGAACAGAAAAGGCTCCAGAGGGATACAAGTTATCCAGGAAGGAGCTGAAGAAAGGGCTTAGGAGAGCTATAAGGGGGCATGACAAAACCTTGGCAGATAGGATCAAGGTAAACTCCAAGGCTTTTTACACATACGTGAGAAATAAGAGAATGACCACAGAAAGGGTAGGGCCGATCAAGGATTGTAAAGGGAATTTGTGCACGGAGCCTAAAGAGATAGGAGAGGTCCTTTATGAATACTTTTCTTCGGTATTCACAACTGAGAGGGAACTAGTTGTAGAGGAGGACAGTGTGAAACAGGCTGGTCGGCCAGAGGAGGTTGATGTTAGTAAGGAAGATGTGCTAGGAATTTTGAAGAACTTGAAGATAGATAAGTCCCCTGGGCCCGACGGGATTTATCCAAGGATTCTATGGCAATTGAGGGAAGAGATCGCAGGGCCTTTGGCGATGCTCTTTTCATCCTCGCTGTCCACAGGTATAGTGCCGGAAGGTTGGAGAGAGGCAAACATCATTCCCTTGTTCAAAAAAGGGAATAATGATAACCCTGGAAATTACAGGCCAGTTAGTCTTACGTCAGTGGTGGGCAAATTATTGGAAAGGGCTCTGAGAAACAGGATTTATGATCACTTGGAAAGGCACAGTTTGATTCGTGATAGTCAGCATGAATTTATGAGGGGTAGATCATGCCTCACAAACTTTATTGAATTCTTTGAAGAGGTGACCAAACACATGGATGAAGGTAGAGCAGTGGATGTGGTATACATGGATTAAGTAAGATGTTTGATAAGGTTCCCCATGGTAGGCTCATGCAGAAGGTAACGAGGCATGGGATAGGGGGAAATGTAGCAGATTGGATTCAGAATTGGCTGACCCTTAGAAGACAAAGTGGAGTAGTGGATGGAAAATATTCAACATGGTGCTCAGTTACGAGTGGTGTACCACAAGGATCTGTTCTGGGTCTGGGTCCTCTTCTATTTGTGATTTTTGTAAATGATTTGGATGAAGGAGTGGAAGGGTGGATTAGCAAGTTCGTGGACGATATGAGAGTGGGTCATGTTGTGGACAGTGCGGAGGGCTGTTCTAGATTACAAAGGGACATTGATAGGATGCAGAGCTGGGCTGAGAAGTGGCAGCTGGAGTTTAATCCTGAAAAGTGAGGTTATTCATTTTGGAAGGACAAACTTGAAAGCAGAATACAGGGTTAACAGAAAGATTCTTGGCAGTGTGGAGGAGCAGAGGGATCTTGGGGTTCATGTCCACAGTTCCCTGAAAGTTGCCACCCAGGTGGATAGAGTTGTTAAGAAGGCATATGGTGTGTTAGCTTTCATTAATAGAGGGATTGAGTTCAGGAGCCGTGAAGTTATGCTCCAGGTATACAAAATCCTGGTTCAGCCACAGCTGGAGTATTGTGTCCAGTTCTGTTCGCCTCTTTACAGGAAAGATGTCAAAGCGTTGGAAAAAGTGCCGAGGAGATTTACCAGGATGTTGCCTGGAATGGAGAGAAGGTCTTACGAGGAAAGGTTGAGAGAGCTAGGGCTTTTCTCTTTAGAATGACAAAGGATGAGAGGTGACTTGATAGAGGTGTACAAAATGATCAGAGGTATAGATAGAGTAGACAGCCAGAGACTTTTTCTTAGGGTGGAGGTATCTATTATGAGGGGGCATAGTTTTAAAGTGAGTGGAGGTAGATATAGGGGAGACATCAGAGGTAGGTTCTTTACTCAGAGAGTGGTGGGGGCGTGGAATGCATTGCAGGAGAGGGTAGTGGAGTCGGCCTCATTAGGGGCACTTAAGCAACTATTAGATAGGCATATGGATGATAGTATAAGGTAGGGGTGGAGGTTAGATAGACCTTAGGTTTAGGGTAAAAGTTCAGCACAACATCGTGGGCCGAATGGCCTGTACTGTGCTGTACTGTTCTATGTTCTACGTTCTATGTTCTATGCTCTGTGTTCTTAACTAGTCAATGCTTACATTTTGCTCATTGAGTTGTCTTAGATCAACCAAAATAATTATATTTGTATTTGCATTATCAGGTTCCCAGCAGGATCTGTAAAGCTACTAAATGGATGAATTAACCATTTATCACAAATTAATGAAAACATCAAACAGACTGACCAGAGGACGGTAGTTCACAATGGTGAAGTGCTGTGTAAATAGTTAGTACATCTGGTTAACTCACAAACTCAGTCAGAAAATATGTTAATTTTTGCCAAAATTAATACAGATCTTTCTGATAAATGACATAGTTAAGACCAGTGTTGAAATTACTGTACATTTGCGAGATTAATTAATGATGCAGTAACCTCGATACCTGAGTGACTAACACCAACCTTCACTTAAAATGCAGGAGCTGTGTTGAACAAAACTGAACACCGAGCTACACAGAGATATTAGGACAGATAATGGAAGGTTTTGTTAAGACATCTTGAAGGCATCTATAGCTTCAAGAGATTAGAGGAAGCAAGCACAAGGCCCTGGAGATAATTGAAAACCAGATTGATACTTTTAAAAGTTGACTTGTTGACAGTTGGTGAGCAGAACTTGGTACAAATTTGGCTGTGGGCTGTAGAAGTCTGGATCAACACAAACTTATGTTGGGTGGAAGATGGGAGGCTGGCCTGTAGTGAAAATTTTATTCATGTCAGGATTTACTTATACTAAGCCCATTACTTTCCCAGATTTCAGTCTGCCGCTGACTGCATTTTGAGGATCTATTTGAAGCCATTCCTGAGGCATTTTCCTACACACCACACTACTCATCATAGTGTGTTTCTTTCAGCATTCCTCTTTTCTTTCCTTGGGAAAATAGTCCGTTATCTTTGAAAATAGCTTATGGATTCTACTGCAATGAATGTTTGTGGCGCAGAATTTAACAATCACAACTACACTAAGCATGTCCTCAAAGTAGTCCATAAACTGCAAATTTATACAGTAGTTTGTTTATAGACCCCTTTTTTACTTCCAAATGTTCCAATTTAAAAGTACCCAGCAGCACAGATCTATGCTTTAAGCAAGATAAAAGACTAATTTATTACACCACTATTGTTGGAAGTTATTCAAGTATAAAAAGTGATAGTTATACGCTGAAATACAAATACAAGGATTTAAAGTAAGGATAAAAATTAAACATGAAGGTAAAATTTTTAAGTTTGTTGCAGGCTTATTGCTTGCTTGAAGATATTTTATCTGAAATGAAAGGTTGAAACTTGGTTAAAATAAGTGCTGACTTCTGAAGTTAAATAGTTGGAGTTTACTAATCAGTGAACTGATTAGTGAGAGCAGTTTCAGGAAGTGGGTAAAGGTCCAATCATCTTGCTGGCTCAGCTGGTAAAATGCTTGAAAACTGTCTGGAATACTTTGCAGCAGAACAGGAGGGTTTTCTGAGCACCTTTTCCCTGGAGCTCCTGGTGTTAGAAAGCTCAATGCTCACCTTCTCACAAGGAGGTCAGCTGGACCTGAAGGCTACAGCTGCCTTTATCCAGTCCTTTTGAAATCGCTGTACACCCGAAAGCTCTTCCAGCCAATGTTTACTCTGAATCAAACAAAATGACTGCAGATGTTAACTTGGATGAATTATTGCTCCACAAGCCAAGGTCCATTATACTGGAATTCCCTGTGATGTTTTTCCAATCTCCTGAACTACAGGAACTGTTGACGTTCCAGTGGATGGTCCTGAGATTCCTTGTATTATTTAATGGCTGTTTGTGATTGATTGATTCTTAAGGCAACACATCCATCTGTTCACCTTCGGCTGTGGGGAAATGACAAGATGAGGCATGTTACCTTTGGGAGCCATTCTGTGGATGTCTTTGTCCATTTGAAAGCCAACTTTACAAACTATGTTCATCTATAATCACAAAGGTGTCTCAAAAGGTGAATTAACTCCTGTAGGAAATGTTTGCTAAATTTGCATTTAATGCTTTCTCTCATTACTTCCTTATTAACCAGTGGAGTCTGTCATGACTCTTCACAACTTAAACATCTTGATCAGGTGAAAGAATATATTGTTGATGTGCTGTGATGGATGACAGCAAGTGGATGTATCTTGTCTGATCTCACTTGGTGTTTATATCATTTGGGGAAATGCAAAGTGCAAAAGCTGGACTTAATATGAAGAAAAGGAGGAAACAAAAAATGTCAGTATTATCTAAGCTCCCTGCTGCATGGCTGGGATGTGAATGGTATTTGTAAAAGCCTAAGAATAAGTATATATCTAACACATGTCCTCTTGCATTTAAGCGATCAGGAAAGGAGGAAGGAACCAATTAAAAATTATAGAGAAGATTATTCTAAGGTCTTTTTATTTTTCATTCCGAGTTCCATTATTTGTCATTAATTATGAATAAAAAGCAAATGCGAGGCTGTGTTTATGTAAATTGTAGCTTTGCTCTCACAAATATGAGCTGATGTTGTGCAGTATTGGCAGCAATATACAATATTTAAGCCTTAATGGTTGTCACAATGATGTCCTTCCACAGTAACGGAACATGGCACAATGTGACATTTTTAGATTATTCCCTAAGTATGCTTTACATCCATTCCTTGCACTTGTTGCACACTCCTGAAAAAAAAGCTATTCACACCATTTTTATCCTCTGCTGTACTTACGGTTGTGATTTGTGCAATGATAAAGTTGAACATGTGCATGTTTCCTCATTCACTGGAAGAGGTACCAAACATTTTAGAAAAAGTGAGACGAACTACATTGTTAGGGAAGGAGCAAATCCCAATTTTGGATATGTTACTGTGTCTTCACAATGTTTTGTGTGGATTATCTTCTCAAATAGAATGTGCATGTTTTGTTCATGGTTGTGCCCCTTTTAAAACACAAAAATTACCTTAGTCCTCTTAAGTTAAAGTTCCGGAGTGTTCCAAAAGCAGCAATGGTTTATTGTTTCAATCATCGGATTAATTTTTTTTTCATATTATTTTAGAACGACCTCCTTCCCAGCTGAGTTTCAGTCAAACCTCTTGGACTTTGCCAAAGGGAATCTATCAATCAGTGTTAAGAGATAAAAGGTACCGCAGATGCTGGAGAATCCGAGATAACAAGCATGGGGCTGGATGAACACAGCAGGTCAAGCAGCATCATAGGAGCAGGAAAACTTGACGTTTCGGGCCTAAACCCTTCATCAGAAATGGGGGAGGGGAAGAGGGTTCTGAAATAAATAGGGAGAGAGGGGGAGGTGGATAGAGGATGGATAGAGGAGAGGATAGGTGGAGAGGAGGCAGACAAGTCGAAGAGGCGGGGATGGAGCCAGTAAAGGTGAGTGTAGGTGGGGGGGTAGGAAGGAGATAGGTCAGTCCAGGGAGGACGGACAGGTCAAGGGGGCGGGATGATGTTAGTAGATAGGAGATGGGGGTGTGGCTTGAGTCTTCACCATCCCCCCCAGACCTCCCCCTTACTGAGGACGAACGGTCAGTCCTCAGTAAAGGGCTCACCTTTGCCCCCTCCACCCACATATCAACGAATACCGCTCACGCTTGGCTATTGAGCAGTTTTTCCGCCGCCTCCGCCTCCACGCTTACTTCTCTAACCGCGAATCTAACCCTCCCTCTACTGACCCCTTCTCCCGCCTCCAACACAAGCCCTCCTCCTGGACACCACCCCAAGGCCTCCTATCCTCCCTTGACCTCTTCATCTCCAACTGCCGTCGAGACATCAATCGCCTCAACCTCTCTACCCCTCTCAAACACTCCAACCTCTCCCCCGCAGAACGTGCAGCCCTCCACTCCCTCCGCTCCAATCCCAACCTCACCATAAAACCCGCAGACAAGGGAGGGGCAGTCGTAGTATGGCGCACTGACCTCTACATTGCTGAGGCCAGGCGCCAACTCTCTGACACCTCCTCCTACCGCCCCCTAGATCATGACCCCACCCCCGAGCACCAAACCATCATCTCCCAAACCATCCGCAACCTCATAACCTCAGGTGACCTCCCACCCACCGCCTCCAACCTCATCATTCCCCAACCCCGCACCGCCCGCTTCTATCTCCTCCCCAAAATCCACAAACCTGAATGCCCTGGTCGACCCATTGTCTCCGCCTGCTCCTGCCCCACCGAACTCATCTCCACTTACCTAGACTCCATTTTCACCCCCTTGGTCCAGGAACTCCCTACCTAC
>JAHRHZ010000112.1:44287915-44308230 GCA_024137785.1 Ginglymostoma cirratum | reverse complement strand
ACACTCACCTTTACTGGCTCCGTCCCCGCCTCTTCGACTTGTCTGCCTCCTCTCCACCTATCCTCTCCTCTATCCATCCTCTATCTGCCTCCCCCTCTCTCCCTATTTATTTCAGAACCCTCTTCCCCTCCCCCATTTCTGATGAAGGGTTTAGGCCCGAAACGTCAAGTTTTCCTGCTCCTATGATGCTGCTTGACCTGCTGTGTTCATCCAGCCCCATGCGTGTTATCTCTATCAATCAGTGTTGTTCTTTTCATGATTCACAAGAAGTCAGTGATCATCCTAAAAGAAACAAAGGGCCGGGCACAATTATTTGTTTTGTTGAATTTGTTTGTTGTTTTCTTGAACTCTTTCGGGTTTAGAATATTTACTTCTACGTCGAGTTCATTTCACCTGAATTGGTCCTGTTTCAGAAGGATTGAATATCTTGCGAGACTTTTATCCCCTCACACTATAGATATAATACATAAGACTGCAATATCGTGAGGTCTGTATTTATTACTCTAGGGATCTGAAACATTGGAACAAGAAGTTAACTTCTCATTGGAACACAATCTGAAGTTATCCTTGATAACAAGGTGTGGGGCTGGATGAACACAGCAGGCCAAGCAGCATCACAGGAGCAGGAAAGCTTGACGTTTCGGGCCTGGACCCTTCCTCTCTCTCCCATGTTGCAAGATCTGATTTTAACCAGAAAAGCTAGTAATTTACAAATAAATGCCAATTACCATCAGAATAGATTCCACTTTGTTATTCAGTTAGTCTAGGAAAGCTCCTACAATGTTTGCTGCCAAAAAGCAATATTTCACTTAATGGAGAAAGCTAACTGGTAATTTAGTTGAGGTTTCTAAAGCTGGTTGGCAAATTGGTAACAAAGAGACATTGAGCATTATCACTGGAAGAGCAAAGGGGAGGATTTTTTCTAAAGTCACAGTGTTATTAGGATGGTATGCATTGCCACAGTTGGCCCTTAAGGCAGAAACTCTACATGTGAAAAAAACTTGGCTGAGTATTTGAAAGTGAGGGAAAAGAGGATATTGGCAAAGAGATCATATTGGCTGACAAGTCAGTGCGAGCACAGTCTGATTTTCAAGCTGCCTGTGCGGTTTCCTTTTGGGTGCTTATGAATATAAAACACAATTCTCATATCTCTGAGAAAAAATAAACAAGCAAAGTTAGAAACTGAGATTGTCTCCTACTAATTGTTCTTCATCTGCTCTTCACTTGCACAGATGCTTAGAACTACAATATCTTTGTCTTTTGCTTTATACCACTATTTATATTGCCTTTTTAAAATGTTTTTACTGAGCTATGCTTGCAGCTAATTATGCATTTGAACCTTTAAGTCACTGTTCATTCACACCATCTAATATCTCGGTTAGAGCACATATTCTCGTTGCTTTTTGCCCCTCAGATTATAGTGACTCATTTATCGAAATGAAATTGCATTTGGCCATCTGCTAACTTGACAAATATTTCTAAAACCTTTTACTATTCTCATTGCTGTTTTGCCAAATTTCCTACTTTGGGGTATCAGTGGGTTTTGAGAATCTGGTCTTTATACACTCCAGCTATAAATTCTACAAGCTGACTGGCCCATGGCTAAGCTTGCAACTACAAGCATTTGGCAAATGCTGCATCCAAACATGCCCTGTCACCCTGGCCCTCACCACCCTTACCCCAATTCCCACCCTCTCCAAAAGTGAAGGCCTGCCCTGTACCTACAGCATTTTGTGGTTCTTTAGTATCCACCTGAGAGGCTGATGGGGCCTCCGTTTTGAGATTCATCCTTAGCACGGTGCATCCAAATGCATGCTGCTGCCTAGGTGATATGACTCAGAGTTAAATTTTCTTCGTGGCTCTATGGCTGGCACTTTTGAGAAGATGTCATGCATGCCACAATCTCTGCAGTCTTTTTGGCAATGGCATTTGAAGTTATTGCAATTTTCAATTGTTGCATAACAAAAGTAGAAATAGCTGGAGAAACTCAGCAGGCCTGGCAGCATCTGTGGGGTGAAATGCGGGGAGATGACAGCCAAGTGGTATTATCACTGGACTGTTAATCTAGAGACCCTGGTAACATTCTGGGGACATTGCTTCAAATACGACCACGGTAGATGGTGGAATTTGAATTCAATAAAATATCTGGAATTAAGAGTCTAATGATGACCATGAATCCATTGTCAATTATCATCTGGTTCACTAATGTCCTTTAGGGGAAGAAGCTGCCATCCTTACCTGGTCTGGCCTAATGTGACCCACAGCAACGTGGTTGACTCTTAAATATCCTCGGGGCAATTAGAGATGGGCAATTAGAGATGGGCAATAAATGTTAGCCCAGCCAGCAATATCCTCGTCCCATGAATGAATGAAAGAAAAATCAGAGTTAACGTTTCAGCTCCAGTGACCGTTTTCAGACCAGTTGGCTGGCTTGGTGCACTTTGGGCTGACACTGGGGACATCTTTAATATTATCGACGTCATCATGCACATGTGCTGAAGAGATCGCAGATAATGTTTTTAACAATGCCAGCAATTTTGTTTCTTTGACATTAAACAACACCCATAACAAGATTGGCAAATATAATTCTACAGATCAGCCATCGCTGTCCAAATCCAGGCAGTTATCAATGGCACATGTTGCTATCTGCGCCCCTGTGCACCAAGTGACTCTAAAGAGAATTTCTTTTCTCCCATATCCAGCTGCTGTGTAGCACAGAATCATGCAATGTATTCTTGGGAACTCTCACAATTCCTTAACTCTAAAACAGTCACCTCCGCACACTGTGGAAGAAATACAGAATGATGAAATGAAGAAGATTATGAAACTAGAATACAACAGACATACTAATTGAAAATGCCACTAGAATCTCAAAGCTCACTGTCTGGGCTTGCACATGAAGTGTAGTCACTTGGGTTAATGTAGGAGAATGCCTGAAGACCCTAACCCTGGATTCAGTCAGTGCCTCGATTTAAAATAAGAGGATAGAAGGATATTCACGTTGATATAAATGAGGATGTTGTAATGTGAAGTGTATGATTTATATATATTTTACTTCAGAGTTTGGATTTGATCTATTGGGGTACATGGGTTTTTGTGTGTAAAAGGGTTTAAAGATTAATATTTCTGGAGCCACGGTGATTTCATTTTAAATCAGTATGAAGAGAACATGTTCCTGGTATGTAGTCGGCTCTGTTTTCATTAGGAGAGCTTTTAGACAAACAAAGTAAACAGTTGTATCTTGGGCTTTCATTTTAGAAAGGCAGAGATTGATTTTTCTTTTAAGGGAAGCACCCATAGTGTGAAATAAAGCATTTGGGTTTCAGTTTTACAGCTTTGCAGAAGACTTGACTGAAGCTAGATGTGTAAAACAGTTGATCTGGTGAAAACAGATGGTTTAGAATTGATTAGTGTAAGTGGTTGAGTTTGTAGGTTCCAGACCAGAAGTGTTTGTTTAAAAACTTTTGAAGGGGCTTGATGTGTATGTGGGCCAGATAATGGACAGGTCAGAAAAGCTGAGGTCGTTGGAGTTAACGGAACTATAGCTGCACATGCACAAATTGTTTGAGGTGGCAAGGGAATTTGAGAAAATTAAAAGATAATATGCGGACCCAAGCTTACAGTACAAAAGCAAAGAATCTTTAAAGAACTTTTTAAAGATATTGATTTAGCCTTGTCTGGACCGTTGTGTTTAATTCTGGGCATTGTATTTAGGAGGAATGTGAAGACTTAATGCAGGGTTTGGAAAGAGTTACGAGTGCTTTTTTCAGGTATGAGGAACTCGTGCGATGTGGAGAGATTGAAGAAACTTGCATTGTTCCTAGAGAACAGAAACTTCAAAGGACAATCAATTTGAAATTCTCAAAATCGTGACACAGTAGTGAGGAGGAATCGAGAATCAGAAAACACACTCGAGGTGGTTGGAAATTGGGTGATTGGACGTGTGAAGACAAAATTATTCAGGGAGTGTTTAGGGTCTTAAGTGCACATTCTGTGAGGATGGTGGAGGTGGAATCAATTGTGATTTTCAGAAGAGTATTGGAAGGGCAGAGCGGAAAGGACAGAGGCCAGGGTATCTGAGAGGCTTTTGGAAAGAACCAGCTTGGACTCGGATTGAATGAATTTTTCTAAATTGTGACCATTCTGAATTGGAATATTACACAAGTAATTTTTCTCTCTTTAGCATCTTTCCAATTATCTCTATACATTACAAGCTGTCTTGTTCCTACACTATACCCTAACCTGTTCTCTTACCCTGAATAAACCAGTGTAGTCCTAGGAATTGGCAATCTTGTGCTAAAATAACAAAAAAACTAAAGGTACATCATTTGGAAGCCTGAAACCAGTAATGTCAGAAGTACAGAGAGAACACGTTGGGATCTGCAAAGAGACAAGCGATGATTCAGGTCTCCTGGTTTGCTATACGGCTCGAGGAGTTTCTTTTCTGAAGAATGACAGTTACCCAAAATGTTGTGATTTGTCATTTCTATTTTTAGGTGTTGTCTGATTTCTGTAATTTCTGTTACCTAGCCTTCGATGTCAATCATCCAATCAGAACATTTCAGCCTAGGATTGAACCCCCAGAAGGGAGTAAACATTGTGCCCACTAGATGAACATGCATTGCCACCAGGTGTGACCACCAGAGGAACGCTCCCCCTTCTCATAACTGCAAAAACCTTAAGCTCAGAGCACTCTGTCTGCAGAGAAACAGATTGCCCCTGAGCATCTTAGCTAAACTTGATAAAGACCACAAGAACTGTGGATGCTGGAAGTCATAAAACAAGAACAGAAGTTGCTGGAAAAACTGAGCAGGTCTGGCAGCATCTGTGAAGAAAAGTCAGAGTTAGTGTTTTAGGTCCAGTGACGCTTCCTCAGAACTGATGGTAGCTAGGAAAATGTTGGTTTATACGCAGAAGATAGGGTACAAGGAGGGGGTCAGGAGTAAATGACAGGTGGGGATAGACCCCAAAGAGAAAGGAGAACAGTTAGACAGACAAAAGGCAGTTTCACAGCACCTTGCCTGTACCTGCTGAAGGTGTAACATCTGCCCATTTACCTCCTCCTTCCCCAGTATCCAAGGGCCCAAACATACCTTCCAGGTGAAGCAACACTTCACCTACACTTCCCAGAATCTAGTTACTGCATTCACTGCTCACAGTGTGGTCTCCTCTACATTGGGGAATTGAAGCATAGACTGCATGACCACTTCGCAGAATATCTACATTCTGCTCGCACAAAAGGACTTGAGTTTCCATTTGCCTGCCACTTCAACACACCACCCTGCTCCCTGGCCAACATTCCTGTCTCTGGCTTGCTGCAGTGTTCCAGCCGAAGCCCAGCGCCTGGAACAATGCTTTATTTTCCGCTTGGGACCCTGCAGCCCTCGGACACAATATCAAGTTCAGTAATTTTAGGGCCTGAACTCTCCTATGTCCTAGCCCCCTACCCCGCATTCCAGGCCTTGTAATTACACAGCTGCCATTACACACTACCTATTGTTAGCCACTAACAGTCTCCATTAACAGCTATTCACTCTCCCAGCCAGATTGTTATCCACTCCTTTATCTATTCAATGGTTCTTCTCTCTCTTTGGGCTCTATCCCCACCTATCGTTTACTCCTGACTCCCTCCTCCCATCCTATCTTCTGCACATAAACTGACATTTTCTGAGCTGCAGTCAGTTCTGAGGAAGGGTCACTGGACCCAAAACGTTAACTCTGATTTTCTCTTCACAGATGCTGCCAGACCTGCTGAGCTTTTCTAGCAACTTCTGTTTTTGCCAGCTAATCTTGATCCTGTCGTTGGAGATATACACATATGAGAAGTTGCAGTAGGCAATACCAGACAGAGCCAGAAATGTTGGTCCTCTTCCAGTTTAAAAGATACAATGTTAACTGTCATACTTGATACTGGCTCAGCTGAGAGAAACACATTCAGTATGCGCAAGGGATTAAACCTGAAACCTTCTTCAGCTTGTTACTACAATGTAAAGCTATTCAAATTCTTGTGAAGATCCAAATTGAAGTTCAATCTTATAATGGTCTTAAAATATCTATAAGAATGGGTGGGAACTAGCAGTTCAGCTGCCTGAGCTTGCAACGAGGATGTCAGCAGGACTATTCTGCAGTCGGTAAGTAATTGCTTTAGGATATGGGTCAAAAAGTACCTGTCAGACTATATAATTTGTAACTTGATAATAGAGATTCTGCCGCCAGTTTCAGTAAATTAAAGCAACAATTAAGACTTCACCATGAACCTGCTTACTTATTGTAATAGGCACATCATTGTACAGACTGAACAAACCACATTGTTATGTTGTAGTCAGATTTCAAGCAGCAAAGGGCAATGCAGCCTTCCACTAAAAAGCTCAAAAAACAGGGGATTTCAGCATAAAGCACCTATTGTCTTCCGAGCAACACTGAAACAATTTTCTCCTTTTTCAGTTTTTCTAAAGTTGGTCCTTGAAATATCTGGAAAATTACAGACATTGTAACTGCACTTTATACTAGTAGGTGGTTTGATGCAGAAAGTTCTGAGGAACACTTGGTTAACTTTTTAAGAACTAACCTTGTGTCAGTAATGAGCTATATTTTATCACTTTAATTCTGGCTTTGCTTGGTTTTGTCTGATTTTATATCACTGGTTGTACTAATTTTTTTTTACTAAAATTTCTAAAAATTTTACTAGAGTAATTTTCATAAAGTGTCTAACTATGAATGTCCTTAATTATTTGAAAGGTTATTGTTTAAGTTTGTTATTGTTTAAGATGAAGGCTGAAAAATTAATAACACAGCGTACTTTAGTGTATGGGGTTCGGTGTGTGGCGTACTTAAAAAGAAAAAAAATTGGAACAGATCTGTTTTTTCCTGAAATTGATGCATTAATGAAATTGCAGAAATGTGCCATTTTAAAATGTGATTCCTGATAATTCATGGGTCATTGATTATAATGAAAAGCAGGTACTTTTATTGTTCAAAGAATTTCAGCAACAATCTGTTCAGTAACTTAAAATTAGTATTTATTGCTGTATCATCATTAAAAATTATTTGGGGAGCATAAATACAAAGGAGAATAATTATTTTATCCGTGATGTTAATACACAGTGCCGGAGCAGGTGGGTCTTGAACCCTGGCCTCCTAACCCAGAGGTGAGGACATTGTCAGTGTCCCACAACAGTTCTTAATTTTCTGAAGAAGGGTCCAGACCCGAAACATCAGCTTTCCTGCTCCTCTGATGCTGCTTGGCCTGCTGTGTTCATCCAGCTCTACACCTTGTTATCTCAGATTCTCCAGCATCGGCAGTTCCTACTATCTCTCTAATTGTTTTATCCGTTCTTTCTTTGGAAAGAATGATTTTTATTCCCTGTTGGACTGATATCCAAGTACAAAGAAAATAAAAAAATTGTTAAAGGTGAAGAACTACAGCCCAAATGTAGGACAGCAATAAATTTGGAAAAATCAAGAGCAGATTCGGCAAATTCAACAATCATAGTTAAATTATCTCAACATTAAGATGTTAAAATTAAGTAAGGAGAAGGTAATATCAAGAAGGATGCAAGTTCCAAACATTTCCATTATCTGGAATGATTAAGTCAGAGAAGGAAAATCCTAAAAGTCATTTCAGTTTTTTCTTTAGTTTTGAAAGTCTTATTTTTCTCCATTTTTCCTTTGCCTCAATGTATGTTCTAGGTGACAAAGTAGAGAAAGATCTATGTTCAAGGGTGCCTTGAGGGCAATGAATATAAGCCTTGAGGAACAATTGGTGTGCATAGTCTCAATGTTTTCTCTGTGCACCCTACCATTTTCCAATGTCCTACAATCTTGTAGACCACCATCTTTTACACATTAATTAATGGTGAATAAACAAATTGAAAATTTAATTCCTTAGCATAATTACTAAAATTTAAAATTTATTAAAACTTACAATAATTTAGTGCATTCAAAGCCGAATACTGGTTGCTGACAGTTTCCAGAAACCGTCCAGGTTTAGGAAGAACATTATTGGAGTCGCAGTAAAGCCAATGGCCCCCTGGCCCTGCTCTATCATTCAGTGTGATCATGGCTGATGCTCTGCTTCAAATCCATTTTCCTTCCTATAGCCCCTAATTCGTTGACAAAACAAAAAAGTTATCTATGTCAGACATTCATTTTCAATGATGGAGAATTTGGAGATGAAGTCCAGACGATGTTGTACCTGCATGGTGAACCCCGTTGTGGTTCGTAGTGACCACATCTACAGCAAGTGTTGGTTGCTCAAGGAACTCTGGCTCAGAGTTACGGAGTTGGAACACTGTGACATAACGGGGGAGAGTTACCTGGATACTGTGTTTCAGGGGGCACCCACACATCCAAGACTAACTACTCTCGAATTCTGACAGTTGTCAGGGACTGGAGGGTCTGACTACAAGCAAGGCAGGTAGAGGGATCCTGAATTGAGCATTGGAGAAGCCTTCACTCTTGAGCTTGGCTAACAGGTACGAGGTACTTGCTCCAGTGTGGATGAAGAAGAGGACTGTAGGGAGGATGGACAAACTGACGACTGCACTGTGGGCCAGACCATTCATGTAGGAGGAAAAGTGGGAGTGTTAGGGGATTCTCCAATTAGGAGGACAGAATTCATCCTTTGTAAGCAGGATCGAGAGTCCTGTTTGGTCTGCTGCTTGCCTGGTGCCAAGGTAAAAAGGCCAGAACAAGTGATAGGGGCTGGGTTGCCTTGTTAGTACAAAATGAAATTAAATTGATAGCAAGAAGTGATTATAGGGTCGGAAATGTAGAATCTGTGGGTAGAATTGAGAAATTATAAAGGAAGAAAGACCCTCATTGGAGTGATGCACAGGCCTCCAAGCTGGAGCGTCATGGGGACGCAGAGTTGTCCAGCACGGAATCAGACCCTTTGGTCCAACTCGTCCATGCCGACCAGATATCCACAATATGTTTAGTCCTATTTGCCAGCATTTGTCCTATTTCCCTCTAAACCCTTCCTATTCATATACCCATCCAGATACCTTTTAAATTTTGTAATTGTACCAGCCTCCACCCCTTCCTCTGGCAGCTCAACTCACACATACACCACCCTCTGTGTGAAGAAGTTGCCCCTTAGGTCCCTTTTAAATCTTTCCCCTCTCGCCTTAAACCTGTGCCCTCTAGTTTTGGACTCCCCTACCCTGGAGAAAAGACGCTGACTATTCACCCTATCCATGCCCCTCAGGATTTTATCAACCTCTATAAGGTCACGCCTGAGTCTCTGACGCTCCAGAGAAAATAGCCCCATCCTGTTCAGCCTCTCCCGATAGCCCAAACCCTGCAACCCTAGCAACATCCTATTAGACAGGATGAGGAGGAGAAAATAAATCAGGAGACTGAAAAGTCATGTAAGAAAGGCAGTATTGCAATAATCATAGGTTACTTCAATATGCAAGTGAACTGGGAAAATC
The DNA here is from genome assembly GCA_024137785.1 of Ginglymostoma cirratum. Classification (NCBI taxonomy): domain Eukaryota; kingdom Metazoa; phylum Chordata; class Chondrichthyes; order Orectolobiformes; family Ginglymostomatidae; genus Ginglymostoma; species Ginglymostoma cirratum. The sequence continues at coordinate 44,298,796 of JAHRHZ010000112.1, read as the reverse complement.
AGGTTGGTAGTGGATCTCAAGGAATTGTGGGATATCTGTGAGATGGTTTTGTTTTTGGAGCAGCTGTTGTACAACTCATTAGGGAACAGGTAATTCTGGATTTGGTGATGTGTTAATGAGGCAGATTTGATTAGGGAGCTGAAGTGAAGGAGCCCCTAGGGGGCAGTGACCATAATATGATCGAATTCGCCCCGCAGTGTGAGAGGGAGAAGCTGGAACCAGATGTAACTGTGTTCCAATTGAGTGAAGATAACAACAAAGACAAGAGGAGATGAACTGGCCAGAGGTGACTGGAAGAGGAGTCCAGCAGGGAAGACGGTGGAGCATCAATAGCAGGAGTTTCTGGGGGTAATTTGTGAGGAGCAGCAGAAATTCATCCCAAGGAAGAAGAAACATAATAAGGGGAGGATGAAGTGACCATGGCTGACAAGGAAGTCAGGGCATTATAAAAGCGAAAGAAAAAGCATACAATATGGTAGTGATTAGTGGGAAGCCAGAGGATTGGGAAGGCTTAAACACCAGCAGAAGATAACTAAAGAAAAAGCAAAAAGGAGGGACAGGAGAGAAGGTGAAATCTAAGAGTATGCTAGCTAGTAATATAAAAGAATATTGCAGGGTTTTTGCTTAGACATCTGAGATGTAAGAGGGAGGCATGAGTGGATGTAGGACTGCTGGAAAATGAGGTTGGAGAAGTAGTAATGAGGAACAAAGAAATGGCTGAGGAACTAAATTGGTAGTTTGCATCAGTCTTCACAGTGAAAGAGACCAGCAACATACCAGAACGTCAAGAGAGTCAGGAAGCAGAGGTGAGTGTAAGAACCTTCACTAAGGAGAAGGTGCTGGGGAAGCTAAGGGTCTGAAGGTGGGTAAGTCACCCAGACCAATGGACTACTTCCCAGAGTTCCAAAGGAGATAGCTGGGGAGATTGTAGATGCAGTGGTGGTGATCTTTCAGGAATCGCTGGAGTCAGGAAGGGTCCTATAGGACTGGAAAATGGCTAACGTAACAACCATGTTTAAGAAGGAAGAGAGGCAGAAGACAGTTGGCTTAACAATGATCATTGGTAAGGTTCTAGAGTCCATTATTAAGGATGAAATTACAGCATACTTGGAGTTGCATGGTAAAATAGGGCTCAGCCAGCATGGCTTTGTCAAGGGGAGGCAATGGCCTGGTGGTGTTATCACTGGACTGTTAATCCAGAGACCTGGATAACGTTCTAGGGACCTGGGTTTGAATCCCACCACAGCAGCTGGTGGAATTTGAATTCAGGAATATCTGGAATTAAGAGTCTAATGATGACCATGAATCCATTGCTGATTGTTGGAAAAGCCCACCTGGTTCAATAATGTCCTTTAGGGAAGGAAACTGCCATCCTTACCTGGTCTGGCCTACATGTGACTCCAGACCCACAGCAATGTGGTTGACTCTTAACTGCTGCCTGAGGAAATTAGGGATGGGCATTAAATGCTGCCTGGCCAGTGATGCCCTCATTCCACGAATGAATAAAAAAAAAGTTCCACCAGTGTCAGCGTTGGGACCACAACTGTTCACTTTATACATTAGTCAAAGAAACTGAGGGCATTGTTGCTAAGTTTGCGGATGACGTAACGATAGGTGAAGGAAGATGTAGTGTTGAGGGAGGCTGCAGAAGGATTTGGACAGGCTGGGAGAATAGGTAAAGAAGTGGCATTTGGGATACAATATGGGATAGTGTGGTGTTATGTACTTTAGTTGGGGGAAAAGAGGCATAGACTATTTTTGAAATGCAGAAAGGCATCAGAAACCTGAAGCACAAAGGGACTTGGGAGTCCTAATTCTCTTAAGGTTAACATGCAGGTTCAGTTAGCAGTCAGGAAGGCAAATGCAATATTACTATTCATTTTGAGAGTTTAGAATACAAGAGCAGGGATGTACTGCGGAGGCTGTATAAAGCTCTGGTCAGAACGCATTTGGAACATTGTGAACAGTTTTGGGCCCCATATCTAAGGAAGGGTGTGCTGATCTTGGAGGGGGTCCAGAGGAGGTTCACAAGAATGATCCTGGGGGTGAAGAGCTTATTATACGAGGAGCGGTTGAGGACCTTGGGTCTATAGTCGATGGTGTTTAGAAGGGTGAGGGGAGATCTCATTGAAGTTTGCAGAATACCAAGAGGCCTGAATAGAGTGGATGTAGAAAAGATGTTTCCACTAGCGGGAGAGACTAGGGGGACACAGCCTCAGAGTGAAGGGGTGACACTTTAGAAATGAGATGATGAAGAATTTCTTCAGCCAGAGGCTGGTGAATCTGTGGAATGCCTTGCTGCTTAAGACTGTGTCAACCAAGTCATTGAGTGTATTTAAAATGGGTATAGGTAGGTTCTTGATTGGTAAGGGGATCAAGGGTTACAGGGAGAAGGCAGGAGAATGGGGTTAAGAAACATATCAGCCATGATCGGATGTTGCAGGAGACATGATGGGCTGAATAGCCTGACTCTGTTCCTATATCTTATGGTCTTATGGTCAATAGGACAAAGAACCTATTTACGCATCCCCTGTTTTCTGCTAGCCAATATATCTTCAGTCCATGCTATGTGCTTTTATTTTCTGTTATATCCTTTGTGGTATCTTAATATCTGCCCACTGGAAATCCAAGTACAGTACATCTCGAGGTTTCCCTTTATCTGCAGAACGTTTTGCTCCTTCAGGCAGGTTTTACTCCATTACTCCAATAAACTGCATAAACATGATATTCTTTGATGAAACCATGCTGACTTCTCTTGGTTACATTTGAGTTTTTCTAAGTACCCAGCTATCAACTCTTCAGTGGCCAATTCTAACATCTTCCCCAGGATAGGCATCAAGCCAACTAGCCCACAGTTTCATGCTTTCTTTCTCTCTCCCTTCCTGAATTGAGTAGTTATATATGGTACCTTCCAGTCTGATGAAACTTTTCAGAATCTTGGGGAATTTTGCACAAGTAACATGAATGTATCTACTATCTCATTCACACCTTTTTAAAGGCCCTAGCCCTAGCATGAAGTCCACCAGGACACAAACTATCATCCTGTAGTATGGCTATAACTGCATCTAGTTCCTCTCTCCTCTTCATCTCTTCATTTACAGCAATTCCTGGAATGTTTTGTGTAGCAAAACAGAAGCCAAATGTTTCTTCATGTCATTTGTCATTTCCTTACTGTCTATTAACTGCAATATTACACATTTGGTCAGCTGTAATAAAAGACTGTGGAATTATTCAATACATGATATCCGTGCCAAGTTCCTTTCATTACAAGGTTTATAAGGAGACCAACTCACATCATCATAGAACCCCTACAATGTAGGAGCAGGCCATTCAGCCCAACATGTCCACACCGACCCTCTGGAGACCATCCCACCCAGACTTGCCCTCCTACCCTATTCCCTTAACCCTGCATTTTCCATGGCTAATCCACCTAACCTGCATATCTTTGAACTGTGAGGGAAGACTGGAGCACCCGGAGAAAACGCGCGCAGACACGGGGAGAATGTGCGGACCTGACACAGATAGACACCTGAAGCTGGATTGAACGCAGCCCCCTGGCATTGTGAGTCTGCAGTGTTAACCACTGAGGCACTGTGCCACCCCAATATTATATGCAATAATCTTTCTTTGCTGTTTTTGGGGATGTAGAGATGACTTTGCAAGTGAAAATATGACCATGGCATTTCTTTTTCCAGCTTCAATTGAGTTGTATTCTAGCTGTAATTTCTCAAAGACATTGATAGATCATTTGGTGTGCATTAACCTGTCTGGAAAATTGCTGCTAGAATTGGCAGAGGAGAAATCTTAAGGCTCCTGTAAATGTCTGTGTAGTAATGAACTGTAGTGATTACATATAATTATAAACACTTTGCAATTCAATCCCTGAAAATATGGCATTGATTTTTACACGCGGTATGTCAACTAATTGTTTTAAAGCAGAAAGTCATTGTGTTGACTTTTATATGAGATTTATTTTTAAACAAGCATATATTTATATCATTATTAAATGTACTTAGACACAGAGACCAAGAATATGTAACTAGTTTGGTGGTACTATAAAATAAGGTGGGAATGCAAGTTTTGGGAGGACGCAAAGTGGCTGCAAAAAAATATAAGCACTAAGTTTCTGGGCAACAAGGTGGCAGTTGGAGAGTAGTTAGATTAAAACCAAATGTGAGTAGTGCAAATAGAAAAGATTCTTTAAATTGGTTCAGCCTCTTAATTATCAATGTTCACAGAGTGTAAGGAATGCAAGAAATTAGTGTGCAAATGAGATGCTGGCCTTTATTGCAGGGCAATTGGAGTACACGATGGAAAAAAGACTTAGTATGATTGTGCCGAGTTTGATAAGACCACACCTAGAGTACTATGCAGAGATTTGGCCTCCATATCCAAGGAAGGACATACTTGCCCTGAAGGTGATTCAACCAAGGTACACAGATTCACCAACAGAAAGCAGAGGCTCAGTATAAATGTGTCACTTTTGGGTTGAGAAGACACATTGAGTGAAGTGCCATAAGGAGCTGTGCAGGGTCCTCAACTGTTTACAAATTTCATAAATGACTTGGATGAAAAGACCTAATATATGGTTCCTAACTTTTCTTATAATACCAAAATAGGTTGGAAATTAAGTTGCGAAGAGGACAGAAGAAGCCCACAAAGGGATCTTGATGGGCTAAATGAGCGCGCAAAAGTTTAGCAGATGGAGCACAATGTGGGATAATGTGAACTTGTGCATTTTGGCAGGAAGAACGTTAAAGTAGCACATTATTTAAGCAGAGAGATTACAGACATCTGCAGTACAGAGATACCTGGATGCCTGGGTCCATGAATTGCTAAGTAAAGTATTTTGGTACAGCAAGTGTTCAGGGAGATGAATGGAATGTTGATATCTATTGCAAGGTGATAGAATATAAAATGGAGTATATTTTGCTGACATTATACAAGGCATTTGTGAGACCATATCTAGAATACTGTGTGTAACTTTGCTTTTCTTAATTAAGTAAGTATGTAATTCACATTGGAAGAGATTCAGAGAAGGTCCACTCAGATTCCTGATGTTGGGGTCTTATCCCAAGAGGAAAGGTTGGATAGGTTGGGCCTGCTAGTTAGGGGAATTTAAACTGAAGTTTAGAAGAATGAGAGGTGACCTTATTTAAACATACAAGTTCCTGAGGGAATTTGACAGGATGGACACTAAAAGGATGTTTTCCCTTGTGAGAGAGACCAGAACCAGACTGTAAGGGAGTTCCCATTTGAGATAGAAAAAAGAGAATTTTTCTTTCCCTCAGATGATTGAAAGTCTGTGGAACTCTCTCCCCGCCGAAAGCGGGCAAGGCAAAACCCTTAAATATTATTAAGGCAGAGCTGGAATGAGTCTTGATTAACATAGTCATCAAAAGGTATTGGGGTTTTGGTTTGAAAACCATGATCAGATAAGCAGTGATATTATTGAAAGGCAGAGCAGGCTCTATGTTCACGTTCCACATTGCTGATGATGTAGTCTGTGGAAGTCAGGTCAACCAGCAGTTAATCCTGATGGCCTTCCAAATGAGCTCCAGGCTTTGGGTGTGTATACCAATGAAGTTCTCCAGGACAGTATCCAAAAGATGGGAAATAATTGGTTGTTGAAATGTGAGAAAACATGCTCAAGAGGGGCAAGTGTGTAAGCATCCTCATTTAAAGCGTTATTACAATGAGAGATAGACACATGAAATGAACTTGATTTAAAAAAATTGTCAAAATATCATTTATTAAATGTGGGAAATCTAATGTTTGTAAGGATAGTTGCTTGTGAAATTGTGATGCCATAGTTACTGGTATGATTGATGAGAACGGAGATGAGGAACATTCCCATGATAATGTTATACAAGCAAAAAAAAGCCTTTAGGGACAAATTATTCAGTGACTCAGATAGTCGTCACCGTGATTTTGAAAGATTTCTGTGTGATGTATTACAGTTAGTTTTTGTGGATATTTTTATTCTCTTGAATGTTAAAAGATGAAATGTATGTACTTTATCATGTTAGAAAGAAAAGGTATAGGATTAGTATGAATTATTTAATGTTAGTTTGTTTCTTTATTTAATTGCCCAAATCAACCGCTCTAAAAGCTATGAATTGTGGCCATCATTGGTGACTGAACTCTGATCCTTGTGCCATTTCACTAGTTCCGGTTTACCAACATGAAAATACCCATTTACCCCTACAGTTTTCTTCCACTCTGCTAACCACCCACCCATGCAGTTAATCCAGCCACAATGTGGCACCGAACTGAGTGTCTTTTGGAAAGCCAAGTATGGCGTATTTACTGGCTCTCCTTTATCTACTCAACTAGCTCCATCCTCAAAAATTTGTCAACACTATTTCTGTCTTATTAAACTACATTAACTTTGTCTGACCATGCCATGATTTTTGATGTACATTGTTGAAACTTCCATAATAATTGATTCCTGATGATTGAAGGTAAACTAGTAGGTCTCCCTCTCCACCCATTCATGAATAGCAGAGTTACCTTTGCTAATGTGCACACTGATAGAACCTTTCCAGAACTTAAAAAAATTTTTTGCAAAGTCATAACCAGTGCATCCCTCTCTGTGCCACACCCTCTTCTAGAACCATAAGTTGTAAGCCAACAGATCCAGGGAATTTGTCAGCTTTTAGTTCCTTAAGTTTCTCTGATGCCTTATCTTTACTGGCATTAATTCCTTTTTCTTACTAATTAACCTCTCGGTTATCCTGTAATTCTGGTTGTAACATCCTTGAGCTCTTTCTATCCTCGTTAAAGACATTATCGTCTTCACTTGATACTCCAGTATGAGTTGGCAAAAGCCATGTTTAGTTCTTAAATGTACTTAATTGGGCTATGCTTTTTAATTAAAAACTCATTTCCATTTCTAAAATAAAATATGTATTTTTTTCACACTGAGCTTCCTGAGTTTCACTGTAATCTAATTTTGACATTGTTTTGTTCCTTTTTTAGATAGCTTTGGATTGGGACACGTGTACAGTTTTGTGCAGAGTTGTCCTTTGAAAGTGTTTGCTATGCAGAATGAGCGATGTTACCAGACAGTTTTGCAACTTGCAAGGTCTGAGTTTGTGGCCTTGCCAATGCTCAAGTAGGACCATTTGGGTCTTTGACTGCATCAGTCCCTAGATATGCAGAAGGTTCAACCCATGCATAGAGAGGTCAGTTGACTGAGGTATAGATTTAAGCACTTCAGATGAAAGAGCAATTTTCCTGCTTCTTTTGAAGCAAAGAAAAGCTTTGTTTGTTGCTACTTGAATTATTTTTGTCATTGTTCTGTTCAATGAACAAACTGACATTTTCTTTTGATGCTTTAGTCAGTGTATAGCATAATCCTGGCAATCAGTTAAATTCAGCTCTATGAAAAAGTGGTATTTCCATTGTTTTTGAAAATAATTCCTGTTGGTTTTCGATGAAATATGGGAGACATTGACAGAACTGAAATGCCAGAAAAGGCCCTTCCATGTACAGAAAATCTCCACTGTAGTTGTAGTGGAATCTGTCGTGGTGATTTCTTCACTATGATAGGTTATGAAGGCAGATCATAGATTCTGCAACAAATACTGACATGACCCAGGTAAATGCTGAAATGTGCATTTCTATTTGAAAGAAATAGATCAACCATTCTTCAATTTAATGCAAATATTATTAACATTAAAGAGAATCCATGCAATATACTTTCATAGACGCATAGGATTTATAATGTTAAATATTTTCAAGTTAGAGTTGTGCACGTCTGTGTGAAATATTGTCTTGTTTCATCACTCCATGAGCAAAAATATGAACGGCTGCAGATTCAATTTGTGTCCAGTGAAATCTTTTATTTTTAACCAAATGTGTGGGTCCGATTCAAGTTGAAAGCCTGTGCTGGGAAAGATAAAGCCTCTACATTGTCCACACTTCAATATAATGTGTTTTTCTAAATCCAGTATTCAGCACAATAGGTTTCCAAGTGGATGTTTGCTATTTAACTGATAGCATTAATTCTGTTGGAAGAATTGTTGTTATTGTGCTGTTGGGCAGTTAATGAACAGATGTCAGATTATTATTATTTTGTTTTCCTTCCAGGAGCCCAAAATTACGATGTAATCCGGCTTTCGACTTATCGGACAGCATGCAAGCTGCGATTTGTGCAAAAACGATGCAATCGTAAGTATTATGATAAATTTCGTGGGTGGTGATGAGATGTTAAGAAGAAGGGGCTTTAGAAATGAGGTGACTTGCTGCATATGTAGGTGTGTACTTTCTGCTGTATACGTGTCATGCTCAGACACACACATACACACACACGCCCCCTCTACACACACACTCACTCACTCACTCACTCACACATACACATACACACACACATACACACACACACTATCACACTCTCACTCTCACTCTCACTCTCTCACACACACACACACACACTCAAACTGATAAAGGTCTGAAGTTTGCAGTCAGTGGTGAAGGATTTGAGCTTTCTGTTTATTACACTGACTGGTTGCCCACGGTTTCTTTGTTTTCTAAGCAGGCTTCAACTAGTAGGCTAAAATGTGGGCAGAAACCACACTTTGTGGAGAAACATTCACCCATTGTTACTTCCTTAGCGCAACCCTTTCATAACCGAATAACCAGAGGGTGGGCTCGTTGTCTGATTTAAAGAAAGTGGGCTGCCTCTCAAACCTGAAGAGCCAAGTGAATTGGGAGTGAGGACCCCTCTGTGATTTGACCTTTGACCACTGCTTTCTGGCCTCTCCACCTGCCTGGGTGCCTGGTTTCCACCAAGGTATCCAGCTAGCGTATCTGGCTCCTCTGGCTTTTGGAAATCGGGAAGCCAAATTAAATTCCTGTATGCCTCCCTTAAATTGCCTGTTAGTGAATTCTCATTTAACTAAATTCTGTATTAGATTCCACAAGAATAAAGGTAACTTATCAGGTCAAAACTGTTTGGTAGTAATTCTGAGGAAGAGTTACTGGACCTGAAACCTTATCTCTGATTTCTCTCCACACATGCTGCCATACCTGAGCTTTTCCTGCAATTTATGTTTTTGGTTTTTATTTTGCCTAATGCATTGTGTAAAATTCACTTTGACCCCAATGTACTGTTTCTGCTGCACTCACTGGCTGAGTGCAATAATTACACAGCCTTAATGGTTATAGTGCTAAATCTTGTTAGCAGTCTACTCTTAAAGTAAAACCAACCAAGGAACAGGGTAACTGAATTAACAGTGTACAGAATTCGATATTTAATTGTGTATGTGTGGACCCTGAATATTACTGACATACTTCATAATAAACAGAGACCATTATTCCCAACACAATGTTTGACCTGGGTCACAAGAGGGAAGCCATTGTGTTATCTCCCTTACACAACCTGAAGGCAGGAAAACAGTGCAATGATTAAAAAGAAACGTTCATAATATTCCGGGACTTTGTTGCCAAATCAAGTGCAGAAAGAGCAATAAAAAGGCAAAGAAAGATTGGAATAAGAGTTGAAAAAAGACAAATCAGGAAATGTTTAAAAATCTTGACCAATTTAAAAGATCTGAAGAGATGAGGTACAATACCTGGAGTCAGTAATTTTCACTGTGTGAGGTTTATGGGTTCTGGTTGACACATACCGTGTTATTACGAGAGTTTTTGGATTAGAATGGAAAGACTTGACACTCTGAGGCGAGCTTTGTCTGTATGAACTACACAAATACACCAAGTCACAGCCTGAAAAATATTTCAGTGATGCCACTGAGCCAGTGGAGAAGCCTAATTCACACAGCAACATTTAAGGATTCACTCTTGACCACACCTCTGCATCTCCCGAGAGTTTGCTGCACTGCATCACAGTAAAAAAACTGGGTGGATCGTTGTTTTATTGAGACTCCCACATTTTGGTCCATCTCCATGTGTAGGTATTCCTCTTGGGGGAAGGTCAGGTTTTCTCACACAATTATATCCATCTCAGCTCATTGCATGCTGAGCATTGGTAATCTGCCAGCTTTAATGGGCAGGAGAGCAGGAATTTCTGTCGCAGCATACTGTGCAGTATCTACAAACCACCCAGAGAGCAGTCTATTCTGCTGTTTGTCTGCTCATTGCCCTCTCACCCCATGCTGATATCAGAGATCAGGCAGAAAGCAATGCTTCAGGTCAGTAACATTCCCTGACAGGTTCCCCTGGAGGCTGCCTCAGAGAAAAGGGAAATTCTTTTTCCAAAGGATGGCCTATTCTGACTGATGAAGACAGCCTGGAGCTGGTGGTGGAGTTCAGTGCCTGTGGCCAGCTCAAGGGAGCTTGGATCAAATGCCTGGAGGAAGAACGCACTCTGCCAGCGTCTGTACCACAGTCTCCTTGCTGCTTCATTGCCCTGGGAGCATGGCTGGAGATGACTGTCTCTCATGCATTTAGACTCCACTCAGCTACTGATGTAGCATTACCAAAATGTAAAGGGAATGCCTTTCTCCTATCTGCCAGGGTTCACAATTGAAACATGAAAGGAGCTTCATAATTCAGCAGCTTGTGTACTATTGGGGTCTCTAACCTTTCATCGTAACCAGAGGATGTATACATTGAGTCATTTTTACCAGAGGCTTTGTATGGAACATGGCCATAACGACAAAAAGCAGCTTCAGAATGAACACCCAGCAGGTCACTCAGGTACACCCTTCTTCTCCTGCTTTAGTGTTTCTCATTAACAGTAACTCATCACTGACATTAAACCACCTTTTAGTCAGAGATAATAGGAACTGCAGATGCTGGAGAATCCGAGACAACAAAGTGTAGAGCTGGATGAACACTGCAGGCCAAGCAGCATCATAGGAGCAGGAAGGCTGATGTTCCGGGCCTAGACCCTTCGGTCGAGGCCCGAAACATCAG